>CAUYQV010194453.1:0-12278 GCA_963574575.1 Galagoides demidoff | reverse complement strand
GGGAGGTGGAGGGGCTAGGAACAGAGCTTACGTAGTAGACAACAAAATAGCGCTGGTCTGGCCCTTACAGTAGAAGTTTCTTCCCTTCCTTTTACAGACCTTAATGGATTTAGAGGGTATGACTTGAATTTTATTACATGTATTACAGTATTGTCTAGTGGTGAAAGCGGGCTTTTAGTGTACCCATCACCAAAACAGTGCACATTGTACCCCATAGGTACTTTGTCCTCCCTTACTTTCTCCCACCCTCCCCTCTGTGTCTCCAATGCCCATTATACCACTGACAGGACCCTGATCGAGTCCTTGCATGCCCACCTTATGATGCCTTCTCCCACGTGCTAAATTGCATGACAAATAATGAGATAATTGGAAAGCTCCTCTCAGCGGGCTCTGTTCTCTTTGAATGGGCAGAAAAATCACAAACCCAATTCTGGCACCCCCTTTCTCCTGATCACTCCTTGCTGAAAGCACTGTATAGTGAAGGATGCCACGTCACGGATTCCAGGCACCAAAAGACAAAGAACCTGTATTATAAGGAAACAAGGGAGCTGGCACAGGTACAGAGAACGCTCGCTTTGGGTCATAAGGTTCTGTGCAATTCCGCTTGAAGGATTGTGGATTGCGGGTGTATCAGTTTTCAACTCAGAAATGTTACCCTCATTTCTCACCAATCTCTAATGTGTGCTGGCTGATGATTTTAAATTTCATTGTTCTTGCCCTGAGCTTGTCAATAATGAAATAATAATCTACCTGGACCCATGCCTGAAGAATTCTTTAGGAAAGTAAATCCCGATGCTTGGATTCAAAATGTTTTGCTTAAGTATGTAAATACATTTAACTCAGCTAGGAAATGAGAAGGGTGGGTAATGTGGTATCTTTTTCTTTTGTAATGTAAACCTTCTTTCTCCAGGGAGCACACTCTGAAATTTTGAAAGTAAGCCATAAACTAGCTTGAGCTGCTTTTTTGTAAGTGTCTCTAAAATCTACAGCCATGTCCTCTCTTTTAATCCTGACATTGGCAGTCTGTCTTTTCTCTGTTTTCTCAATCAGCCTGTCAAATCGACATTTCTTAGAATTTCTTTTTCTGTTTGGTCGTGAGTCAGGATGGGCCCCAGGAGAAATTTATATACGATTTGGAAGGCACCATGAAGATCTGTAAAAAAGCGGTGGGGGGGATGCTTCTGCCAGTCAAAACTGGTTTCTTCTGTCTCTACTGGAGGTGAAGAAGTGTGTGTGGCCAGTTAACTCACACTGGTATGCAGAGATGCTTTCTCAGACCCGCTACCCTTTTAAAAAGATACCTGGAGAAATCAATTACAGGTTTGTAATGATGGGGTTTCATGCAGTGGTGAGGTGAGTGGAAGGGATTTGGGTGTTGTGGGGAGAATCTGCAGACTCTGTATGAATCCTCCTCTCCCTCCAGGCTCCCCTCCTCCTGTGTCCTGTCTCCTGCTCAGTGAGAGTCTCTTATGAAGTGCTGTCTATCTCATAAGCGGACTAGGAAGGCCAGTCCTGGCTGGGAGCTTGTTACCATTAGCTGATGGGTTTTTGTTTTATTTTGTTTCATCATTTCTGACAAAGTCATTGTTTCTAAACCCAGACAGACCTGGCATGCTCGGGACCAGCCTAATTGTGTCCCCTGTCATTTCCATTTCATGTCTTCTGGTAGAATCTATGATGGGCTATTACCGAAACCAAGAATACTAGAAACATCTCCAGAAGAAAGAACTTCTGTGCAGCCACCAAGTCATAAAGCCCTGGTCCAGAGAGGAATATTCATCCTGGGTCAGAAGCTGCTGGAGGAGGGGAGGGTTAAATGAGAAAGCAGTGAGAGTGATTTGATGAGCCTCCTCTCCTCCTAAAATTAATTACAGTTTTAAAGCCTGGCAGCTTGATTTTCTATTGCAACTTTCTTCAATTAAATCTACATTTTTTAAATCTACTTCATGTTATCCCACTAATTGGTTTCAGCGTCTACTGGTGCCAATTGCTGCTGCCATACTGTTTTCTTTAAAAAGCTGTTTTATCCTGAAAGAAAATTTAAAATGTAAATGTATCCTATCTCATTGTGCCTCTTTGATATGAGGGGAGATGCGTGCCAGAAGAAAGGGGGAAATATTAATATATTTTATGCAGTGAAATCCAAAGATGCCCACACTGGAAATAAGTTCACAGTATACTGGAGAGCGTTGCCAAGCCTGATGAGCCTAGTTCCCTGGGTCCACTTTTAATCAGCCAATGCATCTTTAGTACCCACCATGTACCAGGCCCTTTGTAGATGCTTGGAGGTCTGGACAGGATCAGTTGAGCATCTGTGAGCACATTACCCAGCTTCCCCAAGATGGCAGAGCCAGCGTTCACACTCCAAACTCTGTGCTCTGATGGCCTTTTCCCAGACAGTTAAAACCACAGCAACTTCAAATGAGCAATTATTTCCTGATTAGCTTTCAATAAATGCTGATAGCTACTGTATCTCCACCTCCTCCACCAACTTCTATTTTTACAAGAACAGTAACTCCAGGGAAAGCACAGGAAACAAAATAAAGTAAAATTGTTTTGTTCTATTAAACAACATTGAAAGGCTCTGGGTTCAGAACAGGGACTGTGTCATGTTCAGGTGGCTCTCAAGACCAAGTGCCCAGGGAAGTCCTCTGATCTCTTGCCCTCTACTGGCACTGGACAGGCTTGCAAACCTGCTGTACGCAAATGAAAGCAGCCAAAGAAGACTCTTCGGACAAGAAGGGAATTTGAAATGGCTGTGTCCAGGTGGCGGTCAATCTGGAGTCCCAGAGCCTGGCAGGGGTGTCCAACCTGCAGCCCGTGGGCTGCATGCTGATTTTGTAAGGACTTTTTCTTTCCCACTTATCATGAAAAGTATTTATGGACCTGTTTTTGCTCATCAGTTTTCGTTAATATTTGTGTATTTCATGTGCGGCCTAAGACAATGGCTTATTTTTCTGATGTGCATCAGGAAAAAAATAAGTTTGGACACCCCTGCCTAAAGGTTCAGGGCCATACCTCCAGGCCAGTAGGAGGAGCTGTTCAGGGCAGTCTGGGGAGGACAGGTGTAAAGCTCCAAGTCCCCACCCCAACTTCAGTGGGAGGAGCTTCCTTTCATTTTTCTTACCTTCCAGTGTCCTTGGGACTCTCCATGAAAGGCAAGGGCTCTACGGCCTTGAAAATAACTGAAAAGCGGACTGGCCCATGACCCTCTCCAACATGCTAGAGAGCAATGCAGAGAGCTTATTCTCTTTGGAACCCAAATAGTTTCTCATTCTTTTTCTCAATCCATGAGACAGTGAAGGATGATTTCAGGGGGAAGTTAGCAAGAACATACATCCAAAGGGTATCGGAAAATGTTTGCTTTCCAGCGATGGATAAAGCCATTTTGGAGTTGATCCACCAAAGTGGGGACTCCTGAGGAGGGTCAGGGTGGAATGATGCCTGGAACCCAGAAGGGAAGCCGGCCAACTCTCTCGAGGAAGTTCAAGACACTGAATGGGAGTGGAGCACCAGCCAGGCCCTCTGTCAATAGCCTTTCTCATTCTTGAAACAACCTTTTAAGTATTCCCATTTTACAGTTAGAAAACTGAGGTTCAGAGAAGTTTAGTGCCAGGTGCAAGTTTTTGGGCTAGTAACTGACGGGATCCAGTTATAAAGCCATGTCTGCCTGGCTGTTTTCTTCCTGCTTCCCACACCACAGTGCTGTTTGCACACCTCCGCTGACTGTCAGCTCACTGCCTCCCAAGCCACACAGCTGTGTCCTGGACAGCGCTGAGGCCCTTTGTGTTGAAGTGAAGCCCAGTCCCTGTTATTACCACACCCAGAGCCAGAACATCAGAAGAAACCAAGGCAGAGAACACTTAAATGCCTGTGGAGCCTCATAAAGTCCATCAAGTCGTGCTTCCACAAGTCACCCCTCAAGGCATTTGGAGAAAGACTGCCTCGCCCCAACTCCTCTTCTCTAGTTCAGCGTCCTGGGCTGGGGTGGGGACTCAGGATGTGGGTTCTGTAGCCAGACTGCTGGGGTTCACTGACCTGCTTTGGTATGATCTGGGATGAATTTTTCATATTTTCTTTTTTTCAGTTCAACACCACCACATGCTTTATTTTTATCTCTTATTTCTCCATATTTGTGACTCTTTTCCAACAACAGTAAACCTGACTCTTATTATCCACAAAGTATTTATTTCTTTGCTCCATCTTAAAATATACCTAAAGTGGTTTCAGAATCATTAGCCCACAGGAGAAGAAAAACAATTAAGTTCAAGAAGCAGGGAGTGGGGAGGGAATTAAGAGCTCAGGAAGCTCCCACCTAATGGGCACAAAGTAGGGGTACATGGTGCACCTCCTGGGCGAAGGACTCAAAAACAACTTAGACGTTTCCTAACGTGAACAATGTTACTTAATCGTATGTACCCTACATGAATCTGAAATTTGAAAAAAAATTCACATTTCCTTTTCCTCCATCTTATATTTAGTCTCTTATCAATAAAATGGGGTAAAAATGATAGCATGTGCTTATTAGCCTTTATGGTAATACATTCAATAGTCTAAAGAAAGCACTTGGCACACTGTCTTACACACAGTAGGTGTTTAATAAGCGACAATGTAATCATGGCTCTGGCGTCTAGCTGCTTACCTACCCTGTTCTTTCTCCGCTTTACCCTTCCTTGTTGATGTAGGGGCCTCTTGAAGTACGATGTAGCAACAGAATGAAAAACCGGACAGGACTAGGCAGCCTGAGCAAGAACACCCCCATCGCTTTTATTCCGAATGTGCTACTGGTGTTCATGTAGGCTAAGGAGCTGTTAGTTTGGGATCTAGCCACATTATACTAGTAACTCGTGCTGAATTCGGACCTAATGAAAACCCCAGGTATTTTCATTCTACTCTCCATGACATCCTAACTCAAGGGATCACTGAAGTTTAAAGCTCAAAGATGGCCTGTTTGAGTCATAAATTGTTGCAGTTGAGTGGTGGGTAAGTGGGATTTGGATATAACGCACTATTTTTTTTATATATATTTGAAATTATTAGTAATTGTTTTAAAATGAGGGATTTAGAATTCTCTAGGACTTAGTATGGGTCAACTTAGTGGGTGCCACCTAAAATATATTAAATGGATGAAACTATGAATCTAGGAACTCTGAAGATGTGAAAACTGAGGATCTGACACATGAAGGAAATTTTCTGGGTCTCAGAACCAACCAGGATCAGGATGTCAGACTTCAAGCCTAGGGAAGGAAACTGACATGTGTCACTTTTCAAGCAGGGCCACTTCCCTTCCTTGTTTAATGGTCTCAAGAAACATAGGCTGACAAAATCAAGGTCCAAATGTCACACAGTAATAGATGTTGCAACTCAACTCCAAACCCTGGATGTCCAGACTATACACACTGCATCAACAGAGAATGTAAAAATATGTTGCTTTACTATAACCATTAACACTTAGCAAGTATTTAATAGGTGCTGGATCTTCTAAATTCTTTACTTGTATCAATTTATCTAATCTTTTCAAAAATATCAGAAGGAACCAAGGCAGAGAAAACTTAAATGCCTTGTCAAGTTCACATTGTTACTATGCAGAATGGAGATTTGAATGGTCTTATCCAGAGCCTGTATATTCAACAACCATGTCCTCCTCACTCATGTTTATAATATGGATGCCCAGAGATACTTGAATCATGTGGGGATCTTCCCCTTTTTCATTTGTGCCTCTCTCCCCAGGGCCTTAGAACCTTTCTAACCCTTTCATAATGATTGTTTCATTTCAAATTATATAAAGGAAAACGGGTGGAATGATCATCAGATTTGCAGACTAATCACATTGATATGTGTCAAACAAACACCAAACAACAAACGTCAGCACCCAAACATGCCAACCCGGGTTTGTTGTCTCAATCCTCAGTTCTAAAATCTCTACAAGGAGCATTACTAGAAGAAAATGTGCTTCATAGGAAGGATGGATGGAAGTGTGGTGCGTATTGATTTTAGTGAGCTGGTCAGTTAAGAGTACCTTTAATGACCTTGTCCCAGGGGTTATGTTTGAATTAACCAGATGTTGGTTCCTCTCTGTTGCGGGTCACTTTCTCAATGGATTTCTGTTGAAGATAAAGAGAATCAATGGGTGAATGTGCTTCACAGTAATAAATTATACATGTTTAGATTAGAGGACTCAATGAACTAAGAGAATAAGCCACTTTCCTTGCTTGTCACATCAATGGCAAGGATCCTAACACAGTGTAACTTTGTCCCGAGGGACTATTTGGCAACACCTGGAGACTTTTTGATTGTCACAGCTGGAGGGAGAGGTGCTGCTGGCGTCTAGTGGCTGAGTTGGCCTCTAAATATCCTACAATGCTAGGACAGCTCCCCACAGCCAAGAAGCATCTGCTCTCACGATGTCAGTGGTGCTGAGGCTGAGAAACCCTAATTCATAATGATACCAAAAGAATGCAAATAGTAATGATAAAAAAGTTTTTTATTTCACAATATAGAAATTAATTCATATTAGTTGATTGGTATTGATGCACACCACAATGTTAAATTCATGAAATGAATTATATGGACCATGCTTTAGTTAAAGACCACATTTAAGCCTAGCTATCCATGTCCAATGGAAACATCCCTAGCCTGCCTTTTTCCTCTAGAAATTGGTATATGACGATCAATTTTTCTAGGATTCACGAATTCAGGGACAACAAGTCATATGTAGTCTTGGCATAACAACTATGGGAGATTGGACTTTTAAACCTGAAGAAAGATGAAGACTCAAGGGAAAGTGTCACCTGCTTTGAGCAGGTCATTTAAATCTCATGCCTTAGTTTCTCCAACCTTACAATGAAAGTAATAGAAAAATAACTGAGCCATTAAGATGATTATATCCAAAAAAGCATGTCATCCCCCTAGTCATATAAAGAAGATTTTTCCAGAAGAACTATTATTATAAGTGAAAACAGACTCCTCAAACAGCCATACGAAATTGCCTGATAATATTTAAATCCTTAATAACAAGCCCTAAAATAGTTATGCCCCAGTCAATTCAATCCAAGACTTAGTCATTCCTTTCTAATCAAACACGATTATGTGAATTAAATTTTCTTAATAATATCCCAGAATTAGGTAATGGAGGTGAACTTGGAGCTTTCTCTATTACCAACAAAATGGCATCTATTTGAGAAACAAAAATGGTTGAGTGAATCCTAAAATGAGACCAGAAAAAAATGAAAATAGCCTTGGGGAGAAAGAAAAATGAATGAAGCAACCTTTCAATTAAGTAAAATCAAATAGAAAAACAGTGGCAAATAGACCAAAATCTGGCACAGAGAATATGCTTCCTTTAAGCCTTCATGGTTTTGTGATATTATACAACTTTTTGGACAGAATTAGATGAAATGGCAGAAACATGACTTCCCTAAAATGCAGCCTGTATTTTTTTGTTTTTGAGACAGAGTCTTACTCTGTCACCATGGGGAGAGTGTAGCGGCATCATCTCTCACAGCAGCCTCAAGTTCTTGGGTTCAAGCTCTTAGGCCCTGACTGTGCTGTTCACACCTGGTGTTAAAATATATAAACAGGTAGGCAGAATAAATCTCCACCCAGCAGTCCCATTTACTTAAAGCTCAGCTGAACACATGCCACAAAATGACACCCCTCTGAATTGGCTGTCTTAGCTGACATCCAATTATGGGGCTCATATTCTGCTGTGTTTTGGAGGTTATGTAATTGGTTAATTATAAATGTTTAGCCAGCCATGTACAATTGCTGTTTGGTTTCATCTTTCCCATCCAAGCAGATAAATGGAAAACTTGCTGACTACAAAATTAAAAAATTTAATGAAAAATATATATTATCTTATAGTTATGGAGGTCAGCATCTGATATGAGCAGAAGAGGGCTAACATCAAGCTCTTAGAAGGTTTCTTTTCTTTACAGGAGGCATTAGGGGAAAATCTTTCTCCTTGCCTTCAAGAGGCCAAGCAGACTCCTGTAATTCTGTGTGATCACGTTGAGTCCACCGAGATAATATAAGATAATCTTCCCAGCTCAACATCCTTAATCACATCTGCAAAGTCTCTTCATGACAGGTAACATATTGATAGGTTTAGGAAATTAAGCCTGGACATATTTGTATGGGGGTATTATTATTCTACTGCCACAAGTAAAAACCATTTAGCCATTTGTATAATCTTTTAAAACTTCTTTGATTTTGAAAATATTTACAACATACAAAAGAAGTACGAAAAGTAATGTCTTTCATCAAAACCAAACAGATAACATTGGCTGTCCATGTCTTAGCCTCCAAACTCTTGGAAATAAAACATTGTAAATACATCTAAAAAAAAAAAATTGCGAATACGTCTAAATCTCCACCATTTCTTTGCTTCTCATCCTTCCTCAAAGGTATCCACTATTCTGAGGTTGACTTGAACTTTTGCCTGGAATATATTTTTACTATTTCTACAATAGCATATGCATTATTATTTTGTGTGTTGATTTAGACAAATGGTATAAAACTATTCTTTCTTTTGATGTTTGCTTTTTTTTATTCAACACTATGTGTTTTGGCAATGTACCTGCTTTGGTACCATATAGTTCACAGGCTTGAGATTACTTATACATTCTTCTACTGATGGGTGATTTCTATAATGAAATAACAGAACTGCAGTGACATTTATATATTTATCATTTGTATTCAAATGTGGACTTCTCTAAAGGAGTACACACTAAGAGATGCCACACTGCCTCCTAGTGGCCAATTTGCCACTCATACCAATTAGCACCTCCAGTGAGGGTACAAAATGCCTATTTCTGTTATCCTCACTAACACAGGTATGACCAAGCTTCTTAAATTGTCCTAAACTGATGTGTATGATGGTACATCATTACTGTTTCATTTTGAAATTTGCTGATGTATGTGAGAGGTTGGGAATATTTCCATATGTTTATTTATCAGGAAGGTTTTTCTCCTTAGGGAAGTGCCTATTTAATATTATTTCCCCATCTTTCACTAGGGTTTGTCTTTTGTAAGAAGAATTCTTTATGTATCCTGGTTACCTATATTTTGTTAATCACATGGATTACAAAATCTCTTCTTACCTTTTCACATTTTTTTCTGCCTGTTGACACATGTGTTTATATTTTAATTAGACAACTTTGTCACACTTTTTATTTGTGACTTGTACTTTTCTTATTATTTAAAAAAATCTCCATCTGTCACTATAATACTCTCATGAAGATATTCACCTATGTTTTCTTCTAATAGTTCTTTAGTTTTATTTTTGACATTCATGTCTTTTACACTATGAAAAGTATTTTTAATATGATATAAGGTAATGATCTAATATTATCTTCTTCCAAAAATGTGCCAGAATCACATTTGGTCTTTTTTTTTTCCTATTACTTTTAAAGCTTCCTCTGACAGGTACCAAGTTCATACACATATGTGAATCTGCATCCAGACTTCCCTGACATGTCCTGCCCAATGCTTCACTGTTCTATTTACTGCTCCTGCATGATAAGCTTTGTATTTAATAAGACATAATTTGTTTGCCATCCCAACATCCTCCCTTACCACACATGTGGCTGCTGTCTTCAAATTTGTCTTGGTATTTCTCTATACTTTACTCTTGTATATAACTTTAGGATCAGCTGGTCCAATTTTAGGAAAAAACCTTATTAGGACTTTTATGAGATTAGCATTGAAATTATATTCTATATCTTATGACAAAGTTTTTTTAAATTTTGTTTTGTTTGGAGAGATCTGTTATAAGTATGAAGTTTAGGTTTTGTAAAAATTACATTTTCTAACTCATAGTTCCTGGTACATAAAGATAGAGCTGATTTTTTAATAACCATCTTCTGTCCTGCAATCATGTGGAGCTATCTTATTTGTTGCAATAGCTTTTCAATACATCTCACTTGGAATTTTTGTGTCAATAGAAATTGTGTCTGCAAATAATGGCGATTTTGTCTCTACCTTTGTAATCCTCACACATTTCCTTTCTTTTTCTTATCTTACCGCACTGACTTAAAACCTTTCGTGCCATGTTGAAAAGAAGCAGTGATTGAAGCAATGCAAGTCTTATTCCAGACTTCAAAGGGAGGTAAGTGCCACGTTCTACTCTTAAGGTACAAAATTTCTGTGAGTTTTAGGCAGAGACTCTTCATCAGGTAATGACGTTCTCTCCTATTCTTAGAGCACTATTTTTTAATAAATGCATGGAGAATTTTGAAAAATAACTTTTTTTTAAGATTTGAGGAGCAGAGCAGTAGCACCTTTAGAGAACAGACTTTGGAGTCAATACTTGGAACATAACGAACGGTGGGTGACACATTGTGCTCCAGGGCACAGGTTCTCAGAGGTGTTGACGTCCCAGCACTCCGTTACACGCTCACGATTTATGGCTCCAGAGAGTTTCTGTTTTTGTGGGTTATTCCTCTATTGATATTTATCATATTAGGAATTAAAATTTAGGTGTTAAAAATATTACTGATTTGTTTTAAAATAATAATGATAAATTCAAACCATGTTAGGATAAGTAACATGTTTGTGTGAAAAATAACTTCGTCTCTAAGAGAAAACTAAGTGGAGTGTGTGTATATATAAACACAGTAAACTCATCCTAGTCTGTCTCCAAATATTTTTCTACCCCTTCACTTCTCTAAGAACCATGAGTACGGTACCTCCCAGCTTTTGGGCTACTCCCTCCCTTCTTCCTTTCTCTCAATGAACCTGCTTTGAATACTGCAGTAGGTTCAACAGTGCCCCCACCCCCACCAAGATGTCCATGTTCTAATCCCTGGAACCTGTGAATACATTATCTTACGTGGCAAAGGGCTCTTACTCTGCAGATGTGATTAAGACGGATGCAGATGGAGTCAAAGAAGGCAGTATGAAAGGGAATGATTCCGAAGATGGTTCACTGCTGGCTTTGAAAGGGGAATGAGCCAAAGACCGTAAGACTTGCAGCTCCAGCAGCTGTGGGAGCCATGCTCCCTCGGAGCCTCCAGAGAAAGTGCCGCCCTACCCCCACCTTGGTTGCACCCCATGTGCACCATTTCAGACTTCTGACCTCCAGGACTGAAGTGGAGGCATTTGTGTTATTTTAAACCCTGGCGCTTGTGGTTGTTCGTTATGGCGGCAATAGGAAACTAGTTCAAACACCAGCCACCATATCTGGGGACAGCTGAAGCCATAGAAGTGGGTGGAGGAGGAGGAAGCTCCAGGAGTCATGGGTAGATGACTCAAGCAGGACTGGTCAGGACACAGAAGGACATAAAGTGCAGCTGGAGAAGAGTGACTGAAGTTGGGTGCAGTCTCACACACCTGCAATCCCAGCCGTTCAGGAGGCTGAGCGAGGAGGATCCTTTGAGCCTGGGAGTTCAAGACCAGCCTGGGAAAAATAGCAAGACCCTGTCTCAGAAAAAAAGACAGAGAGAGAGAGAGAAAGAAAGAGAGACTGGGGCACTGGAGTTCAGAAGGCAACGAACCAGGAGTGTCAGGGAGTTGGTTTTCCTTTCTAATCCCTGGGCTGTGATGTCTCTCCCTTTCATGGCGGCTGATGCACAAGTGGCAATGGGCCCTGTCAGCAGAGTTTTCGAAACAAAATGCCCAAATACACAGAGACAGAAGATAGAGATGTCTGTCTATCTCTAGATAGAGCCTTGGGGGAAGGGAAGATGGGGAGTGACTGCCTGTGGGTACAGGGTTTCTTACGGGGCCATGGACACGCTCTGAAAGTAAGCAGTGGCAGTTGTACAACTCTGCAACTGTACTGAAAGTCACTGAATTTAATACTTTAACGGGGGGGAAGTATGGAATTATGGTATATGTGGAATCGTGTCTCAATAAAAATAGGTAAGTAGACAGAAGAGCAAATAAACAAAAGCTGAGTGGCTTTGCCTCTGTGCAACAGAAGCAGAGAGTGACAGAGGTCTCCAAGTCTCAAGTGCTCCTCAGCAGGCTGTCCTGGCCCGCCGCAGGGCTCCCTGCCTTCCTCAGCCCTAGCCCTGCATGGAGGAAGGACAGTGGAAGTGAAAGGTGGGAGGAGGTGTAGCACCTGGAGAGCTCTTAGCATGATGAAGGTGTTTCTGCTTGTGGCATGAAATGCAACTTGGGATGGTGACAGAAGCCAGCCAGATCCTTTGGGTTGACGTCCAGCAGCAGGTGGTGCATGCTAATTAGATAGGAAAGCTTGCTGCAGTGATTTGGAAAGTAAAGAATGCACAGCCAAACTCTCGCTAATAATCACTCATCAAAAAGGAACAGATGGT
>CAUYQV010194449.1:0-27902 GCA_963574575.1 Galagoides demidoff | reverse complement strand
CCCAGCCATTTTTTGGTTGTAGCCATCATTGTTGTTTGGCGGGCCCAGGCTGGGGATTCGAACCCGCCACCTTAGGTGTATGTGGCTGGCACCTTAGCTGATTGAGCCTCAGTGCCGAGCCAACATTATGTTTTTTAAAATACATTCTACATTAAAGATGCAGTTAGAAAGTCAGAAAGTATTTTCTTAAGTCAGATTCTCAGGAGGGAATTAACAAAGGGTAACATTTTAAAGGTTCTTGTTGCTGCATTTCTTTCCAAGTATTGTGCCATCCCACTGACAAACTTCTTAAGACTCTGAGAAATTGTGTTTTCTATTTCTTCCATTTCAGGCTATTGCGAACCAACCTTGGGCTCAGAAACTTATGTTTAATAGTCCAGGTTTCGTAGAATATGTGATGGACCGGTCTGTGGAACATGACAAAGTTTCAAAGGATGCCAAATATGAACTGGTGAAAGCACTTGCCAATTCTAAGACAATTGCAGAAATCTTTGGGAATCCAAATTATTTGAGACTCAGAACTTACCTAAGCGAAGGTCCATACTATGTGAAACCAATTTCCACAACAGCAGTAGAAGGAGCTGAATGATTTCTCCTGAAGTGTGATCTAGAGGACCATGTTTTGACCAGAGTGCCTCCTAAGGCATTTGACTCCATCTATATTTTACAAGACTTCCTTCCCCCAAGAATTATCATGGAAAGTCTAATGTAACTTTATCATCAATGTTATATTTCTACACTGAAATACAAAGTGGAACCAGCCCGGCAAATTAGTCATAACAGAACCAGTGCTTTTCGGATTCCTTTGACTGTCTTAATCTTTGCAACAAGATGTACGTTTATGTTCTTCTCTCAGAAAATTTTTGTGGACATACAGTCTTGTTTAAAAATCTGCTTCAAATAAAGTAAAACCAAATTGTTTCTAAATTCTCTTCATCACTTTTTTTTGGGGTCCTTTTTCCCTCTCTGATTCCACTTTCACTTGTAAACTCTTGGATGTATTCTTAGATATAGGAGTAGCATGCAATCTTAAAATTATGTCCTCTATACTGAGAATACTTTTAATAAGGTGTTTTGATTTTTTGTTACTATTATTCCTTTGAAAAATAGGCATAAGATAGTGTTTATAGTATTCATTTGATGCTTTTTTTTTGCTGTTTATCAATGAATTTACCCCATTTTGAGAGAAAAGTGATAATATGCTAACTAGAAAGTTTCTTAAACTATCATTTTGTTCATTAGTGAGTTTTTACCTTTCATTTTTTTATATCTATAGAGTCTTTTTTTTTTTTAGAGGCAGGGTCTCCTTCTATTGCCCAGGCTATAGCATAGTGGTGTGATCATAGCTCATTACAACCTCAAACTCCCGGGCTCAAGAAATCCTCTTACCTCAGCCTCCTGAGTAGCTGGGACTACAGGTGTGCACCACCATACCTGGCTAAGTTATTATTTACCTACTAAACATATTTTTAGAGTTTGGGGCTCACTATGTTGTCCAGGCTGGTCTCAAGCTCCTAGCCTCAGGTGATCCTCTTGCCTTGGCCTTCCAAAGCATTGGGATTGCAGATGTTAGCTACCATGCCTGGCCTCATAAAGTCAATCTTGAGTTTATCAGAGAGAGGGTCACTTACTCCTAGTAACCAGAGTTGGCACAGAAAGGACAGTATGTATAAACCAGGATGCTATCTCATTAATTTACAAAGATAATCTTTCACTGACAAAAATTATACCCATCTGTTTTCCAGTGTTCTTCTGCACTCTGCACCTCAAATCACCAGTTCAGAGATTTCTGTGTGAGTAGGTTGTCAGAGTGACACTGTCAGAATGAAGAGAGATTTCTTATGTAGACCATAGTAAAGTTTTTATTTATTTATTTATTTTTTTATTGAGTGGTAACTGTGTACATTAATGCACTTCTGGGGTACAGTGTGGTGTTTTCACACACAATCCAAAACACTTCCATCAAACTGTTTAACATAGCCTTCATGTAATTTTCTTAGTTATTGTGTTAAAATGTTCATATTCTACTCATAGAAAGATTCACTTGTACCCTTGTAAGATGAACCATAGAAGTGAACCCTCAAATCCCCCTCCCTCCACCCACTGCCCCCTCCCTCCCCCCTCCCCATATCCTTAGTTTGTTATTAGGTTATAGCTTTCATACAAAAAGGTTTAAATTAATTTCATAATAGGGGTGTGTACATTGGATACTTTTTCTTCCATTCCTGTGATACTTTGCTAAGAAGAACATTTTCCAGCTCCCTCCATGTGAACATGAAGGACGTAAAGTCTCCATCTTTCTTTATGGCTGCATAGTATTCCATGGTGTACATATACCACAGTTTGTTGATCCATTCATAGTAAAGTTAATAAACCATCCCTGCTCTATAACAAAATCATTCACAAGTGACTGGAATTATCTGATCCTCAGATTGATCATCTTTCCTCTGCCATCTCTAGTACCTCTGAGTCTCCTTTTTTTTTATATATGTCTCCATATTGACTTTTTTCTGCTGCTAATACCACTAATTAGGCTACAGCCAGGACTTTCCTAGTCTGAGAAATTCTTTAAAATGACTTTTGCTTTAATCTCATTTTTCATATATCATATGTTGTCTTTATCTGTTCATCTCTTACAGACATTTAAGTTGATTCCATATCTTAGTTATTGTTAATATTGGTAAAATAAACACGGGAGTACAGATATCTCTTCAATATATTGATTTCCTTTTCCTCAGATAAATACCAGGTAGTGGGATTGCTGGATCATATGGTAGTTCTCCACCTAAGCCTCTCAAGTAAATGGGTCTTGTTTCATTATCTGGGCTAAAATTTTTATAGAAACACAAAAGACCTTGAATTGTCAAAGTAATATTGAGCAAAAACAACAAAGCTGAAAATATCACAATACCTGAATTGAAAATTGACCTCAAAAGTTATAGAAATCAAACCAACATGGTATGCCATCAAAACAGATACATAGGCCAATAGAACAAAAAAGAGAACCCAGAAATAAGTTCATGGTCAATTGATTTTTGACAAAGATGACAAGAGCACACACTGGGAAAAGAGCACTCTCTTCAGTAAATGGTGCTGGGAAAAGTGGATGTCTACATGTAAAAGAAGGCAATTACACTCTCATACGCAAAAATCAATTCACAATGTATTAAAGACCTGAAACTTTAAAACTACTAGAAAAAAACATACGGTGAAAGCTTCGTGACCTTCGTCCGGACAAAGATTTGTTTTTATATATGTAACTTTCAAAGCATAGGCCAAAAAAGCAAAAATAGACAAATGAAATTATATAAACTATAAAGCTTCTACATAGCAAACAAAATGATCAACACAATGAACAGACAACCTCTGGACTGGGGGGAAACATTTCTAAGCCAAATTTGCTGTTAAGGGGTTATTATCCAAGATATACATATAAGGAACTCATTATCAGGAAAATTAAGCCCAATTAAAAGATGGATAAAGAACCTGAGTAAATCATTCTCAAAAGAAGACACAAACATGGCCAACAGGTATATGAAATAAAGCTCAACATCTCTCTAATCTCAGAGAAATGCATACTGAAATCCCAGTGAAATCTCTCCTCATCCCTAGTAGAATGGCTAATATGTATCAAAAAAGGGAAAGATAAGTATTGGTGAGGAAGAGTTTAGAGAAAAGGGAACTCTTGGATGCTGTTGGTGGGAATGTAAACTAGAACAGCCATTAAGGTTCCTCAAAAAATTGAAACAGAGCTACCACTCATCCAGTGATCCCCCTATTAGCTATATTCTAAAAGATATGGTATCAGTAGGTTAAAGATATGTACACTCCCATGTTCTTTTTTTTTTTTTTTTTGAGACGGAGCCTCAAGCTATCCCCCTGGGTAGAGTGCTGTGGCATCACAGCTTACAGCAACCTCCAACTCCTGGGTTCAGGCGAGTCTCCTGTCTCCACCTCCCACGTAGCTGGGACCCCAGGCGCCCGCCATAATGCCTGGCTATTTTTTGGTTGCAGCTGTCATTGTTGTTTGGTGGGCCCGGGCTGGATTCGAACCCGCCACCTTAGGTGCATGTGTCTGGCGCCTTAGCCACTTGAGCCACAGGCACTGAGCCCACTCCTGTGTTCTTTGCAGCATTATTCACAAGGTTAGTGGAATCAACCTAGGTGTCCACCAAAGATGAATGAAGAAGATGTAGTATATATCCATAATGGTGCTGGGAAAACTGTCTACATGCTAGGTCTATTTTCTATGTCTAGGAAATCATGTCATTTTGAGCAACATGGATAAACCTGGAGGACATTATGTTAAGTATAATAAGCTAGACACAGAAGGACAAATGATCTGAATGATCTCATTTATACATAGAGTATAAAAAACTCCCAGGAACAGAGTAAAATGGTGGGGGGTTAAGGAAACTAGAGAGATACTGGTCAAGGGATTCAAAATTTTAGACATGAGGAATAAGGCCCAAAGATCTACTGTATATCATGGTCAAGGCAGTTAATAGCAATATGTTATATATTTGAAAATTGCTAGGAGAGTCAGTGTTCTGCTACAAAGAATGATGTGAGGTCATGCGTATGTTAAAGAGCTTGATTTAGCTGTTCAGGAATGCACATATATATATTTATATCAAAACATGTTGTATGCCATAATATATATAATATTTCTTGTCAGTTAAAAGACATGGTTATAATGAAATGTAATGTTCTCTCTTTTCTGACAGATATGTTTTATTTTGAAAAGAATAATGCTACACCAACTTAAATTTCTTAAAATGGGTTCTCAATAAGATTGAGCACATCAGAGCACTAAGAACATTTTGTACCTTTGCTAAGTACAATGAAAGATTCAGGGAAACTACATAAAACACAAGGAAGAAGAAATGCTTTATATAACAGGGTACAAGGTAATTTTGAAATAACACTCGTAAGGAAAAATCAAATTCTAATCAACAAAATACATGGCATTGTTTTTTATGGTCTCCATATGAAAATGTTTAAAACTGTCAAGGTACGTGAGAAGTTTGCAGGAAATTAGCCCATAGTAAGTCTCAAACAGTGTACATTCTTTCCCATCATTAATTTCCTTCCATGCCAGGGGCATTTCAACATCCGCAGTTTCTGAGGATGTAAAAATGAACTTATAGCAACACCTGTTGTATCTGATGTGCCTTTTACCAGAAAACCTTGAACTGTGGATGGGTATAAGGCCAACGGACTTAGCACAAATTCCTATAAACACATCAGCAGGCACCATAACATGTACTTCTTTGAAAACCACATACATCATTCGAGCCACATCTTGGGACATTATAAAGGCTTCACCACTGCAGTAATCTGGATAGTATTTCTCTGGATACTCATTAAGAGGGACAAATTCTTTGCTATGAGGATCTCTGTTGGGTGTACCCTGATGGATAACTCTTCCTACGTAGATATCTTCAAGGTGTTCTTTCAGATTGAGAAGATAGTCAACCAAACTTGGTAAATTGACAAACATTTCTTCATCCACCTTGAGAATGAACAGGGCATTAGGGCAGAAAGTCACAGCCCACTGTATCATTGTGATGATCTTCAGGGTTTGGTTTTCAGAACTGTCCAAGAAGATTCCTTCAATTATATCATTATTTTTATGGGACTCCTTGTCTATCTCTTTCTGGGTCGGTATCAAAACAGGCATTCCCAAAGCAAATAGTGTGAGAACAGGGTGCCCTCGGACACTGGTCACATTACCCCAGGTTTTCCTAATGAGGTCCCTTCTTGTTCCATTTCCTGGGCTACTGAAGATAAGAGAGAGCAAGAAAATGTCTTTCCCTTTACATACCTCTGACTGGCTCAGGACATAATATTTGGAGAGATTACTTCTTAGGGGCTCCATATTCAATTTTCTTGCCTTATCCTTAATTTCAAGAACTTTCATATCTATATAAGGCAAAGAATGTAGAAAGTATTCTTCTACAAAGTCAGCCCCAAAAAGCAAGGCATGAAATAAGATGACATTAAATAGAATGAAACACCACTGGTGAGTCCGAAGTCTGCAGAAAGTCACCTAAATAAGAAAAGGATATATGTTCATTCAAGCATCATCTCCATTCCTGTTTCACTCTCTACTGAACCCTGTTTGGACCTCACATAGCACTAGGCAGTATAGTCTATTTTAAGTGTTCTTTATTATTTACTTTGATTATCTGTCTCTTTCACCAGACTGTAGTGTCCTGGACAGCAGCCTTCATGTCTCTATCTTCTCAAGTGCTGCTGATTTCTGTGTTTGGCACAAGTGAACACTGTAAAATGCTAGTTGTTTTCTTGCTTGTGTGGATTAAAGCCTACTTACTACACCCATGTACAAGGCATTGTGTCAGACACTGGGATACACATGGATAGAGTGTAATGAGTGGTATCATTGTAATAAAAACCTATAGGAAACCTATATAATGTTCTTTCTTAAAGCACTTAGTGCTGCTTCTTTTCAAATTATAAAGGTCAAGGGTTTTTCCATGAAGTAGTTGCTTTTGTTGGCCGCTGTACACTAGCCATTATCAAACATTTAAATTGTTGTTGCATGACTATCCAATTCAACCTAATAGTGAGTCAGAGTCTGTTCTGACAGTGTCTCTTAATCTATCTGACTTGTCTGTCACTATGAGCAGATCCCTGTTATCTGCACAGCACGTCTTCAGAGATCTAGGATGGACCTATGCCAAACTTACTCCACCTCATTAAAGCAAATGGAAATTTTCCCTTGATGGGCATATGCAGAATTGCAATACATGTATGAGGGTGGCACCTGTGGCTCAAAGGAGTAGGGCACCAGCCCCATATGCCGGAGGTGGTGGGTTCAAACCCAGCCCCGGCCAAAAACAGCAAAAAAAAAAAAATGTATGACAGAAATGGGGAATATTAAATGAATTAAAGTCCTATTCATTGGAGCTTTCGTCAACAGAGCCTCAAGCTGTCACCCTGGGTAGAGTGTTATGGCATCACAGCTCACAGCAACCTCCAACTCCTGGGCTCAAGCAATTCTCCTGCCTCTGCCTCCCAAGTAGCTGAGACTACAGGTGCCCACCACAGTTCCTGGCTATTTTTTGGTTGCAGCCGTCATTGTTGTTTGGCAAGCCCAGGCTGGATTCAAACCCTTCAGCTCAGGTGTATGTGGCTGGTGCCTTAGCCGCTTAAGCCACAGGTGCCGAGCCGTAGAGCCTTTTGTAATAATAGTTAATTCTCATTGAGCATTTGCTGTGTGCCAGGCACTGTGCTAAGCACTTTACATGTCTTAACTCATTTAGCTCTGGTAGCTAAGCACTTTATGTGTCTTAGCTTATTTACCCCTTTCAGAGAGGTTATCTTCAAAATTAAGCTTAGTAGCTGAATGGTTTAGTAATTTGCCCAAGATCACATAATAGGTAAGAGGTTGCAGTAGGTCCATGATTTGAACTCAAATCCATCAGATTCCAAAGCTTACTCTTAACCCCGGAAAATTCTAACTCCTATCTCTACTCTCCCATGTTCCTTGAATAGTAAAAAGCAACACAACAAACTTGAACAACTATAATCTAGTAGATTAAAAATGCTTCAAAGAGTATAAGAAACCCACCTTCATGTTGTCTGTGAGCAATTTCAAAGCCTTGGAAATTATTGAGTCCAGATGCCAAGTTATGGCCAAATGTATCTCAGGATCACTCCAGTCTAACAGCAATTGCCGTAAAGTACTTTGTGCTTCAAACTTTAGGGGTAAGGTTTCTTGCCAATCAACCTGAGCTTTTGTCCCAGAATACCTGCTGATACATAGGAGAGTGAATGCTGATCTTATTACAGCTCCAGTGAATCCAGAACAAAGAATAGAAAAAGCAAACCTTTTCAAATGCTTTCAACCTTGTATACCTCATGAAACTGAACCCTTGTCTTTGTGCTGAGTTCCTGCTAAAGTACGTGGGGGAGTTCAAAAAACAGTTACACACATCACTGCTCCACAGCATCATTACACAGAGAGAAATATGTAGTGTTTTTTGGCATGCGTCTCAAGAAACTAAACGGTATAATGCCTGCTCCCTGGAACGTGAACATGCACAGAACTGTTCTAAACATCAAGGAATATTTTTCATCTGTAGTGGGTGCATTTTTTTCTCCCCAAAGAAACATACAATATATGGTGAGGTCTCGTTGGGTTGGATTTGGAAGTTCTGGTATAAGCTATGTAAGAACTTTACCAAATTAATTATAAGTCATCCAAACTACCTCTGCCAGGCAAGTATATCTCAAAAGGAAAACAACATATAAGCCCATTTTAGTCTAAACTGAAGAATCAAAGCATTTGATGCCTGCTGTTTTCCTGGAGCATGTATGTGTTGGAATTACTCTAAACATTCTATCAGCAAGTTTGTTTTAAGAAAAGAAACAAAAAAGAAAAAATAGGAAAGAAACAACAGTCAGCATATTTTCTTGTTCCTGTCACAGAAGTAGCTATACTGAGGATTGTCTTCTCATGCCAGGCTATATTTCATTATTTCATCTTTTTCTTTTACATGTTTATCTTCCTTCCTTCCATTTATAGTAGTTTTTGTAATTATTTGGCTATGAATAAGTCTTTATGACTAAATTTGGCTATTTTCTGTACCATCATTATACAATCTTGGAAATTTTTACAAAGTAGGAAAATCTAACCTCAAAATATTCAAATGCAAAGGACTTTTTAAATATACTAAATTTAATAGTTAAATAGATCTCGCGTAGTATTTAAACACTTCTACTTTTTATAGTTGCGAATTGTGCTCTTGGATCTCCTCTGGCCTTACATTTACACAATCTAGTTTCTTTGTCTAAAGTGAGAGGTTCAAATAATATTAAATCTGGGGAAGCTCCATTTAGTTTTTTCAATTTGATTTATTAAGCTCCTAGCCTACTGGCATTGAGACTGTTTGCTACAAAAAGGTATGGGTGCTTGGTTTTCTTCATTACCCTGGAACTGCCTTCCCTTTCATAGAGGTTATCCAATCGGTGTATCCTTTTCTTCCTAAATGCCTTATCACATTGTCCTCAGTCACTCACTGACTTAGAATTCTACAGTGGACCTGCCTAACAAATCAAATTATCTCTCCTAAGGTTAGATGTTCAGGACACCATACTTGACTTTTACCCCACATAACCAATTTTTATTTCCCACATTTCAAGTACTCTAGAGTCCAAATGCTTGGAACCTTGGGGCTGTGCTCCACTAGCCACTGGATATATGCTTGTCTTACTGTCTGCGTTATGTTTCTATCATTGGACTGTGATACCCAATATGTAGCCATGAACCACATGTTGGTATTTAAATTAATATTAAATAAAATTAAGAATTTAGTTCCTCAGTTACTCAGTTGGTTATTTTTCAAGTATTCAATAGCAACAAGAGGCTACTGACTGCCTACTAAGTTCCAAGAGAGAACATTTCCATTACTGCTGAAAGTCTTATTGGACAATTCTGGTAAAAGATGCCTATGAGCACGTTGTATGTGTATGAGGTTTATGAGCCAACGCAGAGACACTAGGATAACTTGTGCTCTAAAATTGGTTTGGGTTGAAATCTTAATCTAAGCCACTTACCATGCCTTTAGGAAATCGGAATAATAATAATAACCACCTTGTAGGGCTGTTGCATGAACTGAGTGAGATTATACACATAAAATATTAAGAAGAATGCATGGGACTTAGTGCAGTTTTTGTTCTTAACGCTAAAAGATTTGCATGCTTCACCTCCTTCAATTCTAAGAGTCATCAGGAGGACGGTACTCTAATTGTTATACAGACGGGAAAAAAAAAGTCTTAGAGTGTCAGTAACCCGGCCACAGTCAACCAGAGAGTGTAAGTGCTGGGGTTCAAGTCTGCATCATCTGACTTTCGTTCAACAAACCCCTTTGCTCTATTTTTCTGCTTAGCACTAAGACCCACACTATGCCTTGCTTAGTATTCATCTGTCTTCCTCTTCCCAACAGATGGGAACTCCAGGAGGTCAGGGAATTTCGTGTTTTTTTGTTCTCTGGCTGCATCCCCTAAAACAGTGTTTGGGATATAATGGATGCTCAGTGGGTTGTACGAATTAGGACGTATCCCTTAACACCTCTGAGCCTCTCCTGGATAAAGGGAGGGTAACAAGAAAAACTACCGCAGAGTTGGTGCTAGACCTGAGTAGCCGAGGGACATAACTGCCCTGGGCAAACCCGAATAAAAGGTATGACAGAAAGGTTTGGTACAGGGTCCGCTAGACTTAGACGCCCCCGGGGCCTAACTGCAGGTGCTCGGCCTCCCTCGACCCTCGGCTCGCCCCCGACAGCCCCCTCCGGGCGGGGGCCGGAAGTGCAGCCGCTTCCGCCAAGCGCCGCGGGGCGGAGGGACGCGCGGAGATGACGCAGGCAGCACCGGAAGCCGCTCCCCTGTGAGGCTGCGGACCGGGAGCGGCGGCCGTAGGTCCAGGTCTGTGTGCGGGGCGGGGCCGGTTGGGGAGGGGGCTGTCTGGCACCCGCGCCTCTGCTGACCTGCCGCGCCTCGGGCTGTTTGTCTTTCTTTTCCCGCAGGCGCCATGGCTGCGGAGCGGACCCGGCCGCTGCGAGGCTCTGGCGGCCCGAGCGCACCTAGTCGGTGTGAGCCCGGCGCGAGGTCCCGGGCCCCGGGGCACTCGCTCAGGTCAGTGCCGCGCGGAACACGGCTCCGGGAGCAAGGGACCTGGGAGCGACGAACGGGTTGAAGGGATCTGGAGTTCATTTTAGAGATGGGAAAACAGGGTCTCAGAGTTACTACTTGTAGTGCCTCAGTTTCCGTAGATGCAAAATGAGTTAACGATGTCCTAGGGTTGCCATGAGTCAGAAAGATGAAGTGTGGTGAGGTGATTTATGAAGTACAAAGTGCTGTACAATGTGAGGGCCTGCTCCATGATTGTGGGTGTGCCATGGAAACAGGTGTGTATGTGGGCTGCTGTTTGAAGTAAAGCAGAGATAACAATGCTAAATAATAATGGTGACTGACATTTATTTTAGGCTTATAGTGTGCTAGGTGCTTTCAGTCAGTGCATTATCCTGTTTAATGCTCACAAAACCCCTTGTAGGTAATGGTGTTCGTACCTACATTTTGCAAGTGAGGAAACTGGGCTGGAGGATAGGTGAACTGTTTGCCCAGGGTCACCCAGCAACAAGTGGAGTTGCAGAACCGTATTTTATAAGTATTATTTGTATTCTTTCAAAGCTTTAAAAATTCTTAAAACTGAAGGCTTTTTTTTTATAATGTAGTATATTCACGTTTTAAATTTTCAAAAGTTTATAATAAAATAGGACTCTTTCCCTACCCCATATCCACAGCTGTCCAGTTCTCTCTGAAAGTAACCAGTGTTATCAGTTTCTTGAATATTCAAAATATATCATATGCATGTATAAATTTATAGGTACATATACATTTTCAAAGCCTCTGTACTCTTTGATTGTGTTTGATAAGAAAAGAGGAAAGATGAAGTGCCCTCCTCCTTGACCATAAGAGATAATACTGCTTTCACTCTTAACTAGGTTAGGTTCTCATGAAATAGGAGATCATAAGTCTAAACTGAACTCTTTGCTTTATCCAGAATGTCATGTCTTTTATCCAGAATGTCTTATCTCTAATAAGACTAGAGGTATAGGTTTGATTTTGTTTTGGGAGGGTGAGGACTGGGCAAGATGTTGAACCTGCTACTTCCTATTCAACTCTGGGAAAGCCACTACATTTCTCGAGACATAAATTTCCTTATTAGTTAAGAGTAGTGTGATTGATACCTTCCATGATTTGAAGGTCACATGAAGTGCTATTTATGAATAGTACTTTAGTCTTTAAAATCAGTATGGATATGAACATTGCCTAAGGGGAAGTACGGAGATAATAGCCAAACCAGAGACCAGACCCAGGCTCCCATCTCCCAATTTAGGAGTCTTTTCATCCCATGGTCCATTTCCTCAGAATTCTGTGATTGTTAACATGTAGAGTAAGAGGGCAATTGTAATGTTTACTCTGAACCCAGGTAGGTACTGTATTAAACGCTTTGAGTACATTTAGTGTGAAAAATAGGATATGGGTAGGGTAGGGAGAAAAAGGCACCTAAGAGGAAATCATAGCCTCAAGGCAGTAATTGCCTTAATTATGCAATTAAGCCTCTAGTAAATTTGAGCCCTTGAGTTTTTCTTCCAGATATTTTTAGAATACCTTTGTAAGATCATAGGGTTGAATGGGATGTTAGTGATCATGTCCCTTTTAGCCTCAGTGCCACAAAAGGCTTTCCTGCCAGATATTCATAAGAATAAAACCTACAAAAGTACCATTTAAGTTACCCTAGACTAGGCACTGTGCTAAGTAAGCATGCCCCTGCTTTATTTCTGAGAGTCACAATCCTCAAGTTGAATGATGACAAAACTAAAGGTTAAAAGTTAGTTGAACATACCCATGATCACACAGTAGAAGAATTGACAGATTTCCAAAGCATTTTCATATATCCCATTCTACCTCTGTGTACAATTGTCCTTGACTGCTTACAGTAATGGGAAACTCACCCTCTGGAAGCAGCTATTCCATTGTTGAAAGGTTGTCTCACTGAAAAGCTACTCCATGTCATGTTAAATGGAAATCCCATTTCCTGAAGTTTCTCCCTGGGAACCTTGTGCTACCAGTATGTGATATTCTTCAAGATTCTGTAAAAGAGTTCAGTTTAGACTTATGACCTTAAGAAAGTCCCCTCCAAAGTTACTTGATTCTTTCAGGGAAAAAAAAAAAAAAGATGTCTTTATAATAACATAGATGAAGAAGTAGAAAAAGCCTCCTACTAGGTGTTTAGTAGCTTGAAGGCCAGTCTGAATGATAAGAATTGGGGGAAAAAAGATTTTTCTTTTTTTAAACAATGCCTTGCTCTGTTGCCCAGCCTGCAGTGCAGTGGCATCATAATAGCTCACTGCAACCTCAAACTTCTGGGCTGAAGCAATCCTCCTGCCATAGCCTCCCGAGTAGCTGGGCCTGCAGGTACATGCCACCACACCTAGCTAATTTTTTATTTTTTGTAGATGGGGTCTACAGGCTGTTCTCAAACTCCTGCCTATAAAAATAATTTTTTATTATGAAATAGAATATATAAAAGTGACTGGGGTTTTTAAAGATGCTCCCTGGAAAGGTTGGCCCATAATCTTTAGTAAATGTCATGGGCATGTTAATTTGGCATGTTGTAGGATGTGTCTTAGATATTGGTTAATAATGGGAACCTGATAATGTTTGAATGGGTATTTCAAATTTTCCATAAGACCACTTCAATAACAATTCAGCTCACATAAAATAATAAGCATTTCTACAGTTGTGTGTCATAGTGTGCATATATAGATGTGATGGAGAAGTCTCCCATACTTTACACTGTAAAATGTGATTCCAGGGCAGGTGTTTTGCTGTTTTTAATTAGCCAGTATTAACTACCTGTTGTGATATTGTACAGATGCCCACAGAAAAGGGTTGTTTTGTCTTGTTGTGAATGATTAGTTTTAGAAGTAGAGATTTTCCAGAAATGTTATACATGTATATTACGGTCCTCAAACTTTTTAAACAGGGGGCCAGTTCACTGTCCCTCAGACCGTTGGAAGGCCGGACTTCGGGCCCTGGGATGAGTCGGCTGCTAATCAAGAAAGGCAGCAGCGGCAAAAACACCCAGCAGGCTGGATAAATGTACTCGGTGGGCCCCATGTGGCCCGCAGGCCGTAGTTTGAGGACGCCTGATGTATAGAGAGGGTTGTTAGCATTCAGAGAAAGAAGGGGACTTGTTATTGTGTAGTAAGTTGATAAAACTTTTAGTGAATGGATTATACTTTGACAGCCAGGTAAATCCATAATATGAATTAATAATCATCTGTAGTCCAAAACCTTCAGCTTTAAGAATATTATCTTGAAGTGCAATCACAGTTCCAGAAACCAGAACTAGTAGAGAGCAGATAATGTGATTGAAAGGCTTGGGTGCATCTACTAATAAATCTGACTACTTATTGTCCAAGAGCATTGTTGCCAAATTTGATGTTAGAAACTTATGATTTTTACTCACCTTTCGTTAACAAAGTTGGAAGATAAGCTCTCGCTTCCAGTGTAGACCTGATCTGTGTTACATGCAATTTTCCTCTTCCACATTAATTTTAACGCAGATTTAAAATGAGTATGACAGTCTGTGAGAAACCAAGTAATCCCAGATTAGAAGGAAAGTCTTTTTAACCAGGAAATGTTGAAATGTATGAAAATAAGAGAATAAATAAACCTGTATCACCCAACATCAAAATCTGTCAACATATGCCCATCTTGAGAATGGTTTTAGTAATTTGGTCTATTTTTTGTTGTCTTTCATTCGTTTAGTATCCATTGTTAGGAGTGGGTTGACATTAATGCAGGATACTTTAAAAAAAATTTTGTCACAATTCTTGAGTCTATTGTCATTCTCCTAAAGGGGAAAATAGTCTAATCAGGTAGACACAGTACCTGCAGATTCTATCACCAGATTCTGTTCCTGTTATCACTGACTTCAGAGAGAGAGAACTTGGTGTAATGATCTGGAGAGAACTGGCCTCCGGTCTCTTCTGCTGTTTAATAGCTCTTTGATTATAGGCAAATGATGTATCTTCTCTGACCTGTAGTTTCCTCATTTGTAAAGTGAAGATGATGTTACCTCTTTTCTGGTGTTTTGTAAGCATCAGGATTATTAATTTGCCTTATTTATGAATGCTTCCAAGACGTCCATGACTCTCTGGGACACATGGTTAAGAGTGGTTACTGGCTCATATGAGGCTTATAAAAACACTCCGTTAGGCAAAATAAAGTCTCTGGTAATTTCTGTTCTAGACAGGCAGTGCCATAAAGGAGGTGGAAAAACCAGAATACCTGAATGTCTTACATGTGCTTATTTTTCTTACCCACACCTTTTCACCTGAACATCTATTGCAGAAACAAATAGTTCTGTGATTTTGGTGACAGGACTCATTGTGCTTAGCATGGTAACTAATGTCTCAGGCTATTGCTCTAGAGACTTGCTTTCTGGTTGTCACATTCTGGTGCTTATTTTTGTGATTTTAGTGCCAAAATTTAGTGCTCAAATAGTTTCATTAGGGAAATAGTTTTATTACATAATGGTTTTGATGGGGAGGGAGTGTACTATAAAACACAGTTTTATAATAAATGAATACTTTGTAAGTATTTTACTTGGAGATGCATGTAGCATGTGCTAGACTTTAAAAGGAACAAGTCACACACACCAGCTTGTTGCACTGACTTATGTTTTGGAGATCATGATTTGTTAAAGTATATATTTTTTTAATGTATTTTCTTTTGTGTGCATGGAAAATTTTCAGATATGGTATATTAACTGTAAAGTTGTAGTAACTAAGCGTAAAATTGTAATGCCAAGTTTTTTTTTTACACTAATTTTTAATACTTCATTTGTTAGCAGTCTTGCTTGAATTGTCTTTTTGAGCAGAACTAATACAATATTTTGATGTGCCACAGGTAAATTTTTCCATAACCTTATGGAGAGAAAGGACTTTGAGACATGGCTTGATAACATTTCTGTTACATTTCTTTCTCTGACGGACTTGCAGAAAAATGAAACTCTGGATCACCTGATTAGTCTGAGTGGGGCAGTCCAGCTCAGGCATCTCTCCAATAACCTGGAGACTCTCCTCAAGCGGGACTTCCTCAAACTCCTTCCCTTGGAGCTCAGTTTTTATTTGTTAAAATGGCTCGATCCTCAGACTTTACTCACGTGCTGCCTCGTCTCTAAACAGTGGAATAAGGTGATAAGTGCCTGTACAGAGGTGTGGCAGACTGCATGTAAAAATTTGGGCTGGCAGATAGATGATTCTGTTCAGGACGCTTTGCACTGGAAGAAGGTTTATTTGAAGGCTATTTTGAGAATGAAGCAATTGGAGGACCATGAAGCCTTTGAGACCTCATCATTAATTGGACACAGTGCCAGAGTGTATGCACTTTACTATAAAGATGGACTTCTCTGTACAGGTAAGAGACATGAGTTAGAACTGTTTTTTTTTTTTTTTTTTTAGTTTGTTTGTATTTCATGGGTTGTAAACTTAAGAATAAATTATTCCCTAGATTTGAAAATTGCAAATGTTGATTATATGAGGTGTCTACAGTGGCATTTTTCCCCATCCCCGAGTGGATTTTCCCCTTTTGTCCTCTTCTTTGTCTATAGAGAAGACAGTCATTTTTGTGAAGTTTTATGAGGAAAAAAAGGTTCACTCATTCTTTTAAACATAATGTGAATCAGAAAGTTGTACATTACTTTTTTAATACTTTTTAATTTTTTATGTACAGTTCTGTATTTTGGTTAATTTTGTTTTTTATTTGTCAGCAATGCTTCTGGGGGAAAATTAGTGTTAATCCTAGCAAGTAGTTAGGTCATTTTGGATAAATTGCTTGACCTCTTTGTGTTTATTTCTTTGTCTTTAAAATATGGAAAGGAGATATTTCTTCCTTGCTCTGAAATACTGTGATTCAAAGATGAAATAGAAGTTGAGAGTTTGGGCATGTGAACAAAGAGAGTCGTATGATTTAAAACTATTTAGTAACTGAAACAGTATAATAATTTGTTAAAATTTAAGAATTATGTGTATTTCATTTATAATGGGCATATATTTCTACATATGCTTATAATCAGTGCCTATATTTTAGGCAATACTTTTTTTTTTTTTGAGACAGTTTCACTCTGTCACCCTGGGTAGAGTGCCCTGGCACTACAGCTTACAGCAACCTCAAACTCTTGGGCTTGAGCAATCCTCTTGCCTCAGCCTCCTGAGTAGCTGGCACTAAGCATCTGCCACAATATCCAGCTAGTTTTTCTATTTTTAGTAGACATGGGATCTCACTCTTACTCAGGCTTGTCTTAAACTCCTGAGCTCAAGCAATCCACCCACCTCAGCCTCTCTGAGTGCTGGGATTATAGGAGTGAGCCACCACACCTGGCAAGGCAATGCTTTTTAACTGGCAATCTAAATAATTCTTAGGTAGTGTTTAGAGTCACTCCAGGAAGTTCTTACCAGTGATCTCAATGGCTATTTACTTACATTCTATATAATATGTAGGGATACTTGGTGTTCATTTTTCATTCGAGATAATAACTTCTAATAAGCATTTGTATATTACCTAAACTCCATAGTTGTCATTTTTAATAAGTATAAATTGCTCCTTTGTGTGAATACAGTTAACTTATCATTATTTAGCCATTTCCATATTAGTGATGACTATCTTGGCTTGCTTTTTTCCCCCTCCAGTTATTTGAGACAGATGCTTAAAAGGAGAATCAACAGATCTAGAAGTAGGAAAGATTTTATAATTCCCCTTAGTGTCCTTTCTGGATAGATTGGATTGATGCCATGCCCACAGTAGTCTTAAGTAACTTGTTTCTCCCTCTGAGTCTTAGTAAACTTGATTTTAGTATTTTTAGTAGTTAAGAGCTATGCCATTTCTTCAGACTGTTTTAAAACTGCATTTCTTGGTGCAGTGCCTGTGGCTCAAAGGAATAGGGCACTGGCCCCATATACTGGAGGTGGTGGGTTCAAACCCAGCCCCTGCCAAAAACTGCGTTTCTTTATTCATTAAAGGTATACATTTTGCCATGTGGTGATACATATTCTCTGAAAGGCTAGGCACTTTGCCAGTTATAGGAAATAATCATTCAGGTTAAGGCATTTCATGGTTTAGTTTGCCATCCTGAATTACTTCACTCTTGCATTATCTTCCCTGTCTTATAAGCCTGATTATCAGAATGACATCATCAGTTCTTCTGTACTTTAATTATACTTGCCTAGTTGTGATGATGGCTTTCCCATGTCTTGCCTCATGACCTTTGGCGGGTATTTTTCAAAGATTAAGGTACAGTATTATCTTAGAGCCTAAAGCTCTTTCCTACTTAGGGAAATACTGGCAGTTGACTCGTTTTCACAGCCTCCTCTAGCTTTTTAAAGTTTTTTATCCTCTCTCTTGTGTTACTTTTGAAATGCAATAAAATCCCCTTTGAAGTGGAAGTAAATGAGAAATACTCACTGAATTCTCTAACTACCTGGAAAGGTAATATCTACAAGATAATACCTGCCTGCATATAGATCGGTCTGTATGTTAATTTGATTTTTATTCTGATTCACTTCATTAGGTTCTCTTATCGAGAATTATGCTGTACAGTAGATAATGAAAATAATCCAAAGCCTTGATTATTTTCAAAGCATTGGTTTTATTTCCCTAACAGCAGCATTCCTGGGACTGTTACTAGTGAGAGAAATATTCATTGCAGAATTATACATTTGCTTGTGTCATCTTGTTACCAAAGACAGTGAATTTTCACTGTGGTCAAATTGGTAAATCCTGAATTTGGCAATAAACTTATACTCACTCTCAGACTAGCACCTCAAGCAAGCAATAGGCAGTGTTACTACAGATATTGTTGACTAATGCTAAAAATTGATATGGTTTAGATTGAGGCAGTTATCATTCTGTTCTGCAATTTATTTCTGAAGTGGTAAGAAAGGAATTAGCTTTGTTCTGCTTGATAGATATTTATGAAACGCCTATGACTTGGAAATGTGAAGGCATACATAGATAAATTAGAACAGTGCTTTATTCAGAAATCATATACCCTGGGATCAGTAAAATGACCTGATTTACATAAGTTTTGGGGTGGACCATGCCAGAGAATACTGTAGCTGCTGCCCCCTTGTCATAAATTGTTACCCCATGGGATTCAGGCTCAGAGTTGCCAGATCTTTCTTCAAGAAGCCTCGTCTAGATTTGAGTGAAGTAGTCTGAAGTTTTTAAATATAGTATTCTAGTTTTTTAAATATTATGGTTTGGTCATATTCAACCTCTGAGCTGCTGAACTGTGCCCCCTAACTTGTAGTTGAATAAGAAAAGCAAGAGCTATAAAAGAGCTAAAATAAAAATGATAACAGTTGAATTGAATGGGGGAAAATTGGAAAAATTGAGCAGTGTTTATGTTGGGGCTTGAAGAATGGGTAGACTTAGAGAGATGAGATGGGCTTTCTGATAGGAAGATCAGCATTTGCAAAGTCACAGAAGCCAGTAAAAGGGAAAATAAAGAAAATTTATTTCAGTTGAACTCTTAGGATGTAAGTAGGAGCTCCTATACTAAAAAACTCAGAATGTAATCTGCAGAAATGGGCTTGGGCTATGTTAAGAGCTTTGAATGTTGGGAACATGAGTTTGGACAATTTTCTATAAGCAGTTTACGAAAGCCATGAAAGATTTGTGAATAGGAAAAGGGCCAGGGTTAGAGCATTTTGCTTCAGCTAGACCAGTGTTTGTTGTTTCTGTCAAACCTAGCTCCTCTTTTTGGGACATATTTTATAATACTTTCTTATATTGAATTCATAGAAATTACTTGTCTACACATACATATATTTTTGAGATTGATAAAATGCGTCAAGTCTAACCCAGGGGAGAAGTCAGGTGGCTGTAATTTAAAATAATACACATTTAAATGTATTGCTGAAGCACAGCTATGCTTGAGGACAATAATCAGATATTTACACTTGTACTGTCATAGTGAACATGACAGCTATAAATGCATGTTGTGTTTGTGTCGTGGACACCATCACAGATACTGTCTTCTCAACTGGTGAAAAACTGCAGAGTTGCCAAAAAACCAAGTACATTTTCTCTCAGTTTACCTGATAGTTGCACTCAGAATATTTAGTATATAATTAAACTGCAAATATGCTTTTTAAAAAACAAATAGGTTTAGATGACTAAAAATAAGCTTTTCATTTATGAATATCTGATAGAACTATCAAGAATGTCGTATAAAGTGTGAGAATTCTTTTTGGGCACTGTCCCAAATATGGCAGGGTATTAGCATTCCTGATCTCTTTATCTAGTAGATGCCAGTAATGCCCCTGACCCCTACCATTCTGACAATTGAAACCACTCTCACAAATTTCTAAATTTTCCTTAGGAGATGATACTACTACTATTAAGATCTTCTGACATAGACAAATTAGAACATTTGCCTGATATGTTTAGGTCAGGATAACTAGGTCTAGACTTAGGATAATAAATGTAGAGATTTTTAAAAAGACTTCAGTTCCAGCTCAGCGCCTATGCTCAAGTGGCTAAGGCGCCAGCCACATACACCTAAGGTGGCGGGTTTGAATCCAGCCAGGCCCGCCAAACGACAAAGACGGCTGCAACCAAAAAATAGCCGGGCATTGGGGCGGGCGCCTGTGGTCCCAGCTACTTGGGAGACGGAGGCAGGAGACTCGCTTCAGCCCAGGAGTTGGAGCTTGCTGTGAGCTGTGATGTCACAGCACTCTACCCAGGGTGACAGCTTGAGGCTCTGTCTCAAAAAAAAGAAAAAAAAAGACTTTAGTTCCATGGTATAGTTGTGAGCACTCTGGACTCGGAATACAGAGAGCAGTTGAATAGAAGATCATCTATGAAAGTAGAATTGACAGGATTTGGCAGAGGATTGTGTATGTGCAAGGAGAAGAGAGATTTCTAAGAAGGTAGTAGTCTTAATAACAAAGCTAGAAAACCAGGGAATAAATTTGAGAGGATAGATGGAGTTCAGTTGTGATGAACTGAATTCAGTTGCCTATTACATTTCTAAGTGAAGATTCCCATAGTATTTGGAAATGCAGAGTGCTCAGGACTAGAGAGAAAGACATCACAGCCATAGCTTTAGCACTGAAATTTTAAAAGGAGATAGAAAGAGGAAAAAGAATGGAACCTAGGGTAGAACCCTGAAGAGTGTACTTGGAGAAGGGAGAGAGGTGAATAAAACAGCGAAAGGAGAATAGTAGCCTGTTCTAAAGAGGCACTGGTAAAAGCTTACTCAGTTGGCCAGCAAAGTCAGCCTCATAGAAGTGGTTGAGGGTTGAGATATGATTCTACCAGTTAAATATTTAAACCTGATAAGATAGTTTACTCCATTTGGGTTGCAGCTCATTTTTCTGCCTATCTTTGTTACATACCTACTACCCCTTACTTTTTCATTCTATTTTCTGAATTGAGAGGGATTTTTTTTCTTCAGGACATGTGAAATGGCCCGTGTTGTTATTCTTTCACTTCAGGTTAGTCTGTTCAGCAGATGGGAGTCCAGAGGAGAGGCTGACAAAAGCAGGAAAGGAACAGAGAACTGTGGCTCCTAAAGGATTAGCAGTTAGCAGTGGACTTGTACTGCTGTAAAATGGAACTCAACTTGGTTATTTTTTTGACACTTAAGGCGTAAAACTGAGTGGCACAGCGTTTTCTTGTATAAAATAGTTTAAATAATTAGTTTGAATAATTAGGTTTTTTTTTCAAATTGTGATAAAATACACATAACCTAAAATTTACCATTTTAACCATTTTTAAGTGTATAGTGCAGTGCCATTGGGTACATTGACATTGTTGTGCAGCCTTCATCACCATCCATCTCCAGAATTTTTTGCATCTTCCCAAACTGAAACTATATTAAATACTAACTGCCCATTCCGTCCTCCCCCCAGCTAGTGGCAACCACCATTCTACTTTCTGTGAATTTGATTACCCTAGGAACCCCGTATAGGTGGACTTATCCCTTAATTGTTCTTTTTTGATTTGCTTATTTCACTTAGTATGTGTTCAAGAATCCTCCATGTTGTAACATGGGATAACTTCATTTCTTTTTGAGGCTGAATAATATTCCAGTATCTGGGCTCAGCACTTGTGGCTCAAGCGGCTAAAGCCCTAGCCACATACACCAGAGCTGGTGGGTTTGAATCCAGCCCAGGCCTGCTAAACAACGACAACTACAACCAAAAAATAGCCTGGTGTTGTGGCGGGCACCTGTAGTCCCAGCTACTTGGGAGGCTGAGGCAAGAGAATCGCTTATGCCCAGGAGTTGGAGGTTGCTGTAAGCTGTGACACCATGGCACCCTATCCAGGGCAACAGCTTAAGGTTCTGTCTCAAAAAAAAATTCCACTGTCTGTGTATGCCACATTTGGTTTATCTTCCTTAGTTTTTACTTAGCTTTCTTCTAGTTTTTCCTCCTTCAGACCATTTTCCATGATATAGCCCTAGTGATCTCTCAGAAATGTAAATGAGGTCATAGTTAAACATCCTCCTGACCCAATTCTCCAGCCTAACTTTGCTGCTATTTCCCAGTCAGACTCCACTGTTTTTATAATCAGCGTTCATGTTTTAGGCAATGTGTTTTGATAAGCATCATAAAATTAATAGGCAGTTTTAGAATGTTTCCAAATAGTTCTTTATGAATTGGCCCCAGTGATTATTCACATATTTTATCCCAGAGATTGACAAACCATGGACTATGGGTGAAATCTAACAGAATAGAATAATTGCAACAGAAATTATATGGCTTATGAAGTCTAAAATATTAACTATTAAGTTGTTTACAGATAAACTTTTGCTCACCTATGCCGTATAGTATTCCTTTTTGAAATACTATTTATTCTTTTTTGGCCTGGTTAACTTATTCATCATTTATTTATTTACTTATTTTTTGAAACAGAGTCTCTGTTGCCTCAGGCTCGAGTGCTGTGGCATCATATCTCACAGTAACCTCAAACTCCTGGGCTCAAGCTATCCTCTTGCTCCAACCTCCTGCATAGCTGAGACCACAAGTGCCCACTACAACACCTGGCTAATACTTATTCATCCTTTAGATTTCAATTAGTTAAAACTTGGAAGTTTATTTATTTATTTATTTATTTTGAGACAGAGTCTCACTGTGTTGCCCTTGGTAGAGTGCTGTGGTGTCACAGCTCACAGCAACCTCAAACTCTTGGGCTTAAGCAATTCTCTTGCCTCAGCCTCCCAAGTAGTTGGGACTACAGGCACCCAGCACAACGCCTGACTATTTTTTTGTTGCAGTTGTCATTGTTGTTAGGCAGGCCTGGGCTGGGTTTGAACCCGCCAGTCTGGGTGTATGTGGCTGGCGCTGTAACCACTGTGCTATGGGCACTGAGCCAAAACTTAGAAGTTTTTTAAGCTACGAAATCCCTTCAAATGATCCCATACTGATGCCCAGCTTAAAAGCAAATAAAAGGGGGTCATAGTTGCAGATGCAATCATGACAGCTCCTGAACATGTTTATAGAACACCCACATGTTGAGGAGCACAATTGTAAACTCAATAGAACTTCACCTGAAACATTTTCTCTTTTTCTCTTTGTATTTGCTATGGGCTTTTGTACTGCCTACCACTTAACTGTACTGAATTATTATTTCTTATTTAGCCTCTTTGTCTTCCCAAAGACAAAAAGTCTAAAGTAGACCCAAGTAGACTGAGTGCCGTGAGAACAGGAGCCCTGTCTGTCACAGAAGTTCTATAAATACATGGTGAATGAATGGGACCCCAGTTGAACACTAAACTTGTATAGAACCTGAAATGATTTCTTACTCAAGTTCCTCAGGAAACCAGTCAAAAAACACCCAATCCGAAGGACCTTAAAGAACATCGGGTTCTTTAAGGGTACTAACCAGCATAGTAGCCACTAGCCCCATATGACTTTTGAGTATTTGATCTGTGGCTTATTCAGCTTGAGATGTGAAATACTGTATTTCAAAGACTTTGAATATTAAAGAATGTAAAATATCTCAGTGTTTTTTATATTGATTTTATATTATTAAATGATAATATTTTTGACATGTTGAGTTAAAATAAGTTCTTTTCACGCATTTCCATTTACTTCTTTAACATAACTATTAGGACATTTTAAAATTACATATGTGGTTTGCTTTATATTTCTATGGGACAAAACTGTCAGAACTGTTCTAGACCTTTGGTTCTCAAAATGCTGCTAATGAGGTAGAATTACCTAGCAAACTTTTTTTTTTTTTAAGACAGAGTCTCACTATGTTGCCCTCAGTAGAGTGCTCATGGCATCACAGCTCACAGCAACCTCAAACTTTGGGCTTGAGTGATTTTCTTGCCTCAGCCTCCCAAGTAGCTGGGACTACAAGTGCCCGTCACAACGTCTGGCTTTTTTGTTGTTGTTGTTGTTGTTGTCATTGTTGTTTGGCAGGCCCAAGCTGGGTTCCAACCTGCCAGCGTGGCACATGTGGCTGGAGCCCTAGCCACAGAGCTACATGCAGTGCCATGGCAAACTTATAAGATTATTGCACTTCACTTCAGATGTCTAAATTAAATCTCTGTAGAGCCCTGCTTGTGTGTTTTGATAAAGCTCCCCAGATGATTCTCATAAAGTTCTCACATACCTGTAGAGGATCACCAACCAAGTTCTTCCCCACTTTTTACGCAAAAGGAAAGTGAGTCCTAAATAGCAAATAGGCACTCATAGAGTTTTCCCAGGTTAAAGTTCATGCTCTCTTTCATAATTGATAGCTATTTTTCTGTTATCTGAACTAGTGGCTCTTGACTAAAGGTGGAATTGTGACTGGTATTATTTAGTCACTTATGCTTTTTGAAAAGTTGCCATTTGGTGCTTTCCTAGAATACTATGTCCTTATTATAGAGACTATATTCAGTGTGTTCTCAAAAACATCTTTTTCTTTGTCAAATCTTTGTAAAGGCAGATTGTGAGACATGAATTAATCATTTTAAACTTAATTAAAGCAAAATTCTTAATTTGTCACCATAATGAGTATTGAATTTTCATCAGAGGCAGAAATAAAACCTACTTTTTCCTACAGAATCTTAAGAGGCTTTTTACAAACTCTTTGTTGAGTTGTTGTGATTCTCTGGGAATAATTTATTCTTGATTTTCTTTGAGGTTCTTTTGTATATTTCAAGATGACTCAACAATTAATAGTTAGCTTTTGTAGAATTTAGCCCATGATCTGAGGCTTAACTTGACTTGCTTTGGAGTACAGTATGTTTCAGACAGACAGCTTTTTACTGTTCAGCATTCCTTTATTTGTTCAGAGATGGGTAATGGACAATCATGCAAATGTAAACATGCAGTTATAGGTAATACCCGTCCATTTCACACTCAAATCAGAGAGGTCCTGATAGCTGAGGATTTATAAAAATTTTCACATGGGGGTGGTGCCTGTGGCTCAGTGGGTAGGGCATTGGCCCCATGGGTGGCAGGTTCAAACCCAGCCCCGGCTAAACTGCAACAAAAAAATTAGCCAGGCGTTGTGCCGGGTGGTACCTGTAGTTCAAGATACTCGGGAGGCTGAGGCAAGAGAATCGCCTAAGCCCAGGAATTGAAGGTTGCTGTGAGCTGTGTGATGCCACAGCACTCTACCAAGGGTGATAAAGTAAGACTCTATCTCTACAAAAAAAAAAAAAAAAATTCACATGGAAGCACCAAGGGATGTTTTATATAGCCTGGAGAGTTAAGTGAAAAGAACTGAAACAAAGACTTTGGATTCTGTCCCGGTGCTTTTAATACCATTTTGGTGACTAAGCAAGTCACCAACCATGCTTTGGTTTCCTCGGCCATAAAGTTGGGAGTGCTAGAGGGAGGGGACCCTTAAGGCCCTTCTTAGAGAATACCATAGTTTTGGGATTGATTTTTCTTCGTTATTCTGTTTTTTTATTAACCTCCTTGTTTTTCTCTTGAAGGGTCAGATGACTTGTCTGCAAAGCTGTGGGATGTGAGCACGGGGCAGTGTGTTTATGGCATACAGACCCATACTTGTGCAGCAGTGAAGTTCGATGAACAGAAGCTTGTGACAGGCTCCTTTGACAACACTGTGGCCTGCTGGGAGTGGAGTTCCGGAGCCAGAACCCAGCACTTCCGGGGGCACACTGGGGCGGGTGGGTTGCCCTTTTTCAAGGGTTTTTACAATTACTTTAACCATATCCCTTAAAGCCAAGAGCCAAGAATGTGAAACCTTTTTGTTTTTTTTATTTAACCTGCCTTTTTTTCACCCACTTTCACAGTCACTACACTTATTTCCCTTTATTTTAGTTATTCTTATTTGAAATGTTTTCCCCAGTTTTGTTCCTGGTTGGCCCATTTCTTTCCTTTTTTTTTTTGGTTTGGCCCATTTCAAAACTCTTCTGTATACCCTTTTGCTAAGAGTGGTAGTTCTCCTTCTCTCCTACGTCATTTATGTCCTGTTGAAGTCAGTCCCCTTTACTTTTATCAGATTCCATACTTCCAAATTAAGTAAGTTCTATACTTTTAAATTCAGTACATTTTATTTGAGGAATGTGTAGACAGTCCTTCAGAGAGATGGTGGTTCCCAGATGTGTGGTCTACACAGATTATATCCAGTTGGAACTTGGTTGACAGTCAGTTAAAACAAACTACCACTTAGGTGATAAGGTGAAAGAAACAGATACCTGAATGTTTTCCTGATAATTGTATAGCAGGCTTATTTTGCAGAAAACTGGTCATTTGAATATAGCCTTGAGACTTGACCTTCTCCCTCTGTTGTATTTTTATCTTGGAGTTTTGTGTAGAAATTATAATCAGCTTACTTCCCAGCCTCTTGTGCAGCAGCTCCCTTCTTCCTTTCCTTGTTTACCCACTGCATTAGCCTCTGAGAGTCGTAGTCTCTGCTGTTCAGCATCACACTTACAAGCGGCCTTCTGGGACTCCCTAAACAGGTTGAGTTCTTCTGCTATAGTTTTCCCAATAACCTGTATTACTGTCATACCACTCATCATAAAAGTAAGTATGGTAATCTTACTTTCTCACCAGACTGAAGCTCCATAAAAACAGTGATCCTGCCTCTCTTGTTCACCCTTGAGTTCTTTGCACTGTACCTGGTGATCATTTATTCTCTGAAGTTAACCTAGCTGTTTTGCTGATAAAGACAAATCAGTTTTGTTTCATTTTGTTTGTCCTCCTGTACATTTCTTCTTTGGCCCTTGCTATCTGCTATTATTCATTTGTTTTAGAAATTAATATTTGAAGGTGCATGATTTAGTATGGAACTTACTTATTAAACTGAATGTAATATTCCACAGTGTTAAGATGTACCAGGACTTCTGGGTGATTTTATTCCTGATCAGCTTTGAGAGCCCTGTTCTTAACAGCTTTCTACTTGATGTTCCATGCACATCACTGTGGTTTTTCTTAATTTCATGCCTTTAGTGTTCCCTCTACCTGCAGTATTCTTTTTCTTTTCTTGATAAACTCTACTCATCCTTCAGGGCCCATCTCCAATATCGCCTCTTCCCTGAAGTCCTCCCTGATACACTTGGGCAGAGTTAGTCATTCTCCTTGGTGTTACCCTAGCAAGAGGTAAACATTTATTTTTTCTGGACTTCTTCCTCTATCCCCCACTTAGACTGAGTTCCTTAAAGGAAGGATCAGTACTTTCATGGCTGGGTCCCCAGTGTCCTGTAGAGCTTTGCATATTTGAGTACTCACTACACTGCAGATACTGTTTTAAGTTTTGGGGATATAGCTATGATGAAATTCAGATATTATTTGAGTAAAATGACTCAGTCTGAACTTTGAAATCTTTGGGTTTTGTTTTTATTTTTGTTTTTTCTATTTGTACTGGGCTTTTCTTGAGTCTGGATACTGTTCTATAGCTTACTTTATTTACATTTTGTCTCGTTATTAGTGTATATCTAAGCAGAGCCATATATGTTCTGTTTTTCTGCATATGCTAGATAAAGTTTTGTATAATATTAGGCATACAGTCCTGAGAAGGAATGCCATTATCTCTAGCACTGCTTCTGCCCCTCACTGTGAAGCTAACACAGATAAAAGAGATTGTACTATACCTAGGACTTTCCAACCTTAGAATAATAAGCTATAATAATAACAGTTTTGAAGTAGTTTTTTAATTATGAAATTGTTGGTTGAGTAGCACTATTCTTTTTTTTTTTTTTTTTAGACGGAGCCTCAAGCTATCCCCCTGGGTAGAGTGCCATGGCATCACAGCTCATAGCAACCTCCAACTCCTGGGCTCAAGCGAGTCTCCTGCCTCTGCCTCCCAAGTAGCTGGGACCACAG
>CAUYQV010194447.1:0-23544 GCA_963574575.1 Galagoides demidoff | reverse complement strand
TGAAATCTATGGAGTGACTATAAGTTAATCAGAACAAAGTGCTTAAAAATGTTTGCAGAGACATACTCTTATTTGACAATGCGAATGTTACTTTCTTTGCATTACTCTTATTATTATTGCTTAATACTTCATTGCAGCAATCATCTGATTTCTGAATGCATTTATCTTCATTCATTCTTTATGAGGTTTTTGTTTCTAGTCCTTATCTTAAACATTGTTATTGTTGTTAAATGTTAAGCCTTTTTAATTCTGTGAAGGCAAAAAGTGGAAAACTAATAATCACATGCATGTGTAAAAATTAAAATAAAAAAGAAAATATGAAGAAATCAACCTGTTTGTGGAGATTGAATTCATTGACAGCCAATAAGAAATAGATGAATAACTTTCTCAACCTGATACATTTTATAGACACATGGCCTTATTGCTGCTTAAAGGTGAAAGGGTCAATTCATCCAGTTTAAGGTTAGAAAGAAGGCAACAATGTCCATTTTCAACATTTTCTTTTGTTATATACTGCACTAAAAAAATCTAGCCAGTGGAGTAAGGTAAGAAAAAAATAAATCAAAGCAATACAGAGTTGTTTGAAACTCTAGCATAATCATTTATGTAGAAAATCTCAAGTATTCTGCAAATTATTCCTTAGAACTCATAAGTAAAATTAACAAGAGTATAAATACATTAGAAAGATTATACAAAGCATGTGTGTATTTCAGTATAATGATGATAAACAATTATGAAAAGAAATTTAAAGACTTTTCTTTTTGTAATTTCAGGGTATTACAGGGGTACCAATGTACCCTTTGGTTACACATATTGCTTTCATACAGTTTGAATCAAAGTGGTAAGTGTGCTCATCACCAAGATAAGGTACATGTTGGGTATGAATTTCCCCATTTCCTCCTTCCTCCTCCCACCTTCCTGATTTCCAAAGAGTGTTATTTCTGTACATGCATTTAAGAGTTGATCTGTGTTGAAAATATGTATTAATTCTGATTAAAATTTATAACATAAAATTTTATGTTTAAGAGGGGACTTTGGAGAGATTCTTTGTTAAAAATCTTCATTTTATAATCAAAGGAACCAAGGTCAGATCAAGTAAATTGCCTATAAGACAGAACTAGTTTGGGACAGCTCTGTATTCTTTCATTACTTGTCTATAAAGCAAACCGGAGGCCATCTGAGTCTTTACAGTCTTAACATAATAAAATTAGGCTATTATGAAACCGATATGACTTATCTTTCCAGAACAAGACAGAATACAAAGGTTGGATTGACAATCAGCTATTAAGACTTGACAGATAAAATAGCAAAGAGAAATGCTATAAAATATAGAGGTTTGTTATACACATCAGAAGGGCAAATAACTTCACTTATTTCAACAGCCCTAGAGACCTTGTGTGTACATGAAACACACTTCACTTGCTAAGGTTCTTATTGCCTGTTTTGAATTATCAGAGCCTTTCAGTATATGCATACTACATTTTGTATGCATCTAACACTCTTTGCCAACTCGCCCATGCTGGAACTCTGTTTATACTCCCAAAAGTAGCACATCCAATAACAGAAGAATGCTATTCAGTTGTTGAACTACCCAATCCCCATACAAATTTTTGTCAATGTAGCATTTTGAAAAGCAATTGACCCACCTCCATTTTTTTTTCAAATATTTCCTTTGCTTGGATCACAAACAATGGCCATCCAGTGGGTTTTTTTTTTTTTTTGCATACCCTTGGCTTTCTGTACCAACCTAATAGCAGATAGATATTTACCCCCCACAGATGAAACACATGTTTCTCTTTGGATAGGTTTTCCCATTAAATAAACTTCTGCCACTAAAATCTATGTTTAGATTTGGGCTGTTGGAACATCACCAAGTTAAAATAGATGCTTGCTTAAATACCTGTCTTATTTTGCTGATTCAGAAACACTTTAACGGTTCTATGAATTTAGTAACAAACATTAAGTATTATTTTTAAATAATTACTTTGTAAAAGTTGATTCTTCTAGCATTTGATTTTTTGGCACATGAAGTAGATCTCAATTTCATGAAAATTACTTAAGCTATCTGCATTTCTTTTTCCTGAAAGTGAATGAACCTTTTCAACCTTTTTGGTGACAATCAGAATCAGGCTCTGCTCAAATCTGTCCAAAGAGAAGTTTAAGACTAGCAAAATGCAGGACTATTACTTAATGGGGTGAAGAAAAAGGAAAGAAACATTTTTTAAAAGTTCATACCTATGTTTATTTTGAGCAACTTGCTCCTTCTTGACCTTAGTTTCCTGTGTATAAAATGATGAGTTCGCATTAGATGATTTTCAAAGTCTCGTCAGCCCTAAACTGCTAGCACTCTGTGACTCCACTTACAAGCCTCACTGAGCTAATTGACCACAGATGTACTGCTGTCCCAGATCAATGCCAATAAACATCAGCACTGGGAAACAGCAAACAAGAAGCTAAATGCTGCTGATGGTGCAGAGATTGATAGAAAGGAAAGCTAAGTTTAGTTCTTATTACACAGAACTGGATTTCTTTAGGTAACATGCACATACACACACTCTATTACATATAAGGTGAGAAGTCCCATGTAAATCCACCATATTATCCCTGCTCTCATTTCCATCCCCATATTATTTTTCATCATCTCTTCTATTCTGCAGGTTTCAGAGGGTTGAGTTGAGATTAGCCTTGGTCTAAGGGAAGTATTATTTGTCTTTTCCAAGTCTCCTATCTTCCTTCTTCTGCACCCCTAATGGTCAGAAGTGGCTATAAGGTGGTGTATGCCTCACAGAGGTCAATGTGGTTACAAGAATAAAATCACCTGTGGCTAGTCTTGCTTTTTGTGCTTTCAACATATTCATTCCCCACTTCTCCTTTATAATCCATAAACCTCACAGGGAAACAATATTCTCAGTCTCATGAAATTAACCTTAATCCCTCAAGATAATGCATTGTCCTTCTACAGAGTATTAAATATGTCAATCTCGATTGCCTTGTAACTACTCACAGGCAATAAATAGCAAAGGTAAATCCACTGAAGGACATTGGGGCTAGTGTTAGCTTTTCTATTAAGGTAATTCCCTTCTCCCTTTTGCTCATTTTGATGTTAGAATCATCCTATTGTGATTATGAATAAAGACCAAAAGAAACACAGAAGTCTTGATGTCACTGAATGCCTGAACCCAAACCATAACCACCATTAATATCCACACCTCTAGCCGTATCAGAGAAAATCACAATAGTTGTTTATGGTTGACATGGTGCTGTGCTGCCTAGAACTGCCTTCAGGACTGGAGTATTTCCTCTACCAGATATCAGGAATATTATGTGCTGATATCTCTCAGCTATCAAACCCTCTCCCAGAATTGCATCAGCTAAAGAAAGGAGAGGTCATCTTCCCAGGGAAGCCCACATCAATGGAAGTAAAAAAGCTGATGTGTCCCCTCAGGAACAGGACAACTCTGGAGGACCATCCCATTTGTGGGAATTCTGACAAACTCAGCTAAGTCCTTGGCATAAATAAAACTGAGTCCAACTCTCCCTCACCCAGAGTCCTGCTTCTTCAACGTCCCCTAAGGTGAGCCTTCTGAGAAAACGCTCTGTGAAAACCCTGACAGACATGTCTGACAATAGCATTTAATCCACGTTGGATTTTTCTGTACACTTGTGGCTAAAATTGTTCCTTATTTACAAGTGAGTATATGAACCAATCCAATTCCTAATGAAATGCTGTTAAAATAGCAACCACTGGGTGAATGAATTGCCAGGCTTCAACCAAAGAAATTTTGTAGTGTGATGGAAGATTCATGACCTTTCCTGGTGATTGGGTTCAAATCCAAGCCTGGTCACCTTTCAACAAAATAAATTTAAACAAAATAACAAAATATTCAAGCCTCAGGGCGGCACCTGTGGCACTAGGAGTAGGGTACTGACCCCACATACCAGAGGTGGCAGGTTCAAACCTGGTTCCGGCTAAAAACTGCAAAAAAAAAAAAAAAAAAATTCATCCTCTTTAAGTCTTATTTCCCTCAAATATTAAGTAAACTAATGATACCTACTTTATTTTAATTTATAATTTTTGGTGAGCCCTAAAAAGACAATAGCTATAAAACATGTAGTGCATAAAGCATTCCTTGATACTTTCTGTGACAATTCAATGAAGTGACACATAAATGATATCTATCAAATAGGGTCTCCACCATATAAATAGTAGCTGTTACTAGCACACTAACTTTATAGTTATTTTCCTGCATGATACAAGTCTAAAATTATATTTCCAGATTTCAGAGTATAAAATTCTAGTTTGCATTTATTACCTTTATACTCTCATTTTTATTTCAAAATACATACACATGGTGCAGGGTTTCCACTGTGGTTTATGGAAGAGGAACAGTGGGGAGAGTTGAGAATCTAGGAATGTCAGGGGTGTGCACACTCACTGCTGTCTCTGGGTCCCTACAGGGAGATCCAAGAAGCACAATTGTAACCCATTCACAGTGTCCTGAGCCCAGGAGGCAAGACGGCTTCAGAAGGTATGGTATTGGTGCTGGGCTTGCCAGGAGGATCAGGAAACGAGACTTTTTGGGGTCACTGTGTCACGTTGGACAGTCACATGTTCCTTATGCGTGACAGCCTTCATGGCTGATATATTTTGTCAGACACTTGTGTCTCACAACATGCATTCTGACTTCTGTATGTATGGCTTTCTGGCACTAAATATGTGTTCAACAACTATTTACTGACCTTAAAGTAGCTTATCAATCTGTTTCTCCACAAAGTCCATCACGCTTTGCTTTTAACAGTAAAGAATCAATTCTTCCTTTGAGTTCTTCCTTGCATACACAAGGACTCCCTAGCCATGAGATCAAAAATCATCTTCACTTTTTATATTAAAAAAAAATGTAGGTCAGTGTTTCAGGATCGTTATATTTTTTAGAACACAAGTGAAGAAAATCTGTAAATGTTACTCTAGACCAGTGTTTTTCAACCTTTTTTATTTCACAGCACACTTGAACCTAAAGTTAAACTTCCACAGCACACTTAAACCATGTTGATTAAAGTTTAAAAAAAGTAAAAAAAGAATATACTTTTCCCTTCCTCCCTTCCTCCCTTCCTCTTTTGAAAATAATTGAATTAATGATCTTTAAAAGTTTTCATTGTATATCTATGATACCCTCACGCACACTGGTTGACAACTGCTGCCCTAGACCCACTGCTGACCAAGAAAGAAGGATTATAGGTAAAGTGAGGCTCATTCTCATTACTTAATGTACCCCCCTTTGCTGTGCAATTTTCTTGTAAAATAAAAAAACAAAAAACTTTCTCTTACAAATTTATGGTCTGGTGGGGAAGAGGATGGTTAAAGTTCTATGTGGTGAGAAACTCTCAGAAACTGTGTTAGGCCTGACACCACTGGAATCTGGGTGGATGAGGGCAGGCTGCCAGAGAAGGTTTATCAAGGTTCTGATTCTGTCAGGGGCCACCAGGCTACAGGGAGTAAGAATTACTGGGAGGATCGCTATTATTGCACTTGAGTACCAACTCTATACCTCTAGAACAGAGGTTATAAACTGGTGACTTAAAAGTTTAACCTGGCTCATAGATATGTTTAATTTGGCTCATATACTGTTTTTTAAATAATATTAACACCTTTGAAAAGTGGAGAACTTGTTCCTGGTCCCTCCATGTAAAAATAAAAGAGGTAAACTCTCCATCTCTTTTAAGGCTGCATAGTATTCCAAGGTGTACATATACAACAATTTATTAATCCATTCATGGGTCAATAGACACTTGGGCTTCTTCCCTGACTTGGCTATTACAAATGGAACTGCAATAAATAATCTGGTGCAAATTGAATGGAGGAAAAAGTATCCAATGTACTCAGTACTTCTATGAAACCAACTTATATTTACTCATACTTCCTAATGAAAGATAGAACACAACTATAGCCCAGAATGAAGGAGAAAAATGGAGTGAGAAGGGAGGGGAGGAGGGGTTTGATAGAGGGGGGGATAAACAGGTTGGCCCCCACCTATGGAGTTGCAAGGATAGAAGTCAAATCTATCAAGTGTAAAACATAAATGTCTTAACACAATAATCAAGTAAATGAGGTAAAAGCTATATTAATTAGTTTGCTGTAAGCACATAAAATTATATTAAAAAATCAACACATTGTACCCCACATTTGCACAAATGTATTTGTGATCTACGTGTATATGACTTAATAAAAATAAATAAATGTGAATAACTTAATATAAATATCCAGATTCCTGGCCTTTGCCAAGAACAAAAATAAAAAATCAGACATGCAACACTGAGCTCACATTTCAGTATGACAACAATTGGCTAGATGTTTATAAACTTTCTCCAGCAAGAAAAGAATGTGTTTTCCTATTTGCCACCGTACCCACCACTCCCTCATACACTCCGTTCCTGAACCTGTGACTCAGTTGCCATGTATCACTATTTTTGCCAGGTAATCACAGTGTGTGGAAATATTTTTCTTTCTTTTTTTTTTTTTTTTTTTTGAGACGGGAGCCTCAGGCTGTCCCCCCTGGGTAGAATGCTGTGGCATCATAGCTCACAGCAACCTCCAACTCCTAAGCTCAAGCAAGTCTCCTGCCTCCGCCTCCCAAGTAGCTGGGACCACAGGTGCCCACCACAATGGCCGGCTATATTTTTTGGTTGCAGCCGTCATTGTTGTTTGGTGGGCCCGCGCTGGATTCGAACCCGCCAACTTGGGTGTACGTGGCTGGCACCTTAGCCACTTGAGCCACAGGCACTGAGCCTGGAAATATTTTTCTATAGAAGACTATATCAATTAGGATAAAATACAATGAGAGATTTTCATTTATCATGAAGAAAAGTGACAGAATATTTTCTTATTCCAGTGAAGAATAATCATTTACATTTAATCCCACTTAATATCTGCCTACATTCAAGGAAAATCCTCACTCCTCCTTGGGGTTTAATAAATAAATATTTATCTATCTTTCCACATTCGAGGAAAATCTTCACTCTTCCTTGGGTTTTAATAAATAAATGTTAATTTGGTGAAAAAATGACCCTGTCCTTAACCATATAATCTTGACTTCAGGATTGGCTTTGGCATATACTAAGTACTCAACCACTTGTTGAATGAATGAATCTAAATGGAAAAAGATCTAAGATTGACCCATTTCTCACATAACATTTTGAGGAAGGCTGTGTGACCACTAGTTTGTGTGTATTTTAAATCCGTACTGTGTTATTGATATCTATGCACCAGCTGAGAACACCATGAACACATGATGAATCTTTATTTCCCAAAAGCATCCACTGGGTCTTTCATAACATTACCTGAAAGACATTTAATGGACACATCTCAGGACATTATGCTTGACCTTGTTCTTTGCATTTCTCTCCCTAAATCAGAAGCTAATGAAGGTATGGATGATTTGCTTAACATTTTTATATGTGATAGTGACAGTACTTGGGGACAGAATGCCTCAATTAGATTGAAAAAGTCAAATATATTAAACAAGTTTTATTAGTGTGAGCTAATGAGTGAGACAAACCCCAAAATATAGTAGCTAGAGATCTCAATATCCCACTTTCAGCGTTGGATAGATTATGCAGACAGAATATTAACAAAGAAACATCAGACTTCATCTAGGCTATTGACCTAATGGATCTCATAGATACTTATAGAATGTTTCAGCCAATATTTTCATAATATACATTCTTGTCTTCAGCACATGGATCATTCTCAAGCATCACTCCCATGTGTTAGGTCACAAAACAAGTTTTAACAAACTACAACAAATTAAATCAAATTATTTCCCTGACTAAAATTGAATAGAAGTATAAATCAATAACTAGAAGAACATTGGAAACCATATAAAACTAAGAAATTAAATAATATGATTCTCAATGGCCAGTGCGTCAAATGGAAATTAAGAAAAAACTTAAAACATTTATTTGAAAGAAATGAAAATGAAAAAAATATACTGAAACCTAAAAGAAAATTTTATAGTAACAAGTGCCTACCTCAAAAAAGTAGAAAAACTTTTAATAAACTTACAATGTATCTTAAAGAATTAGAAAAATAAGAACCAAACTCAATAGTAGAAGAAAAGAAGTAATAAAGATCATAGCAAAACTAAGTGGAACTGAAACAGTAATATAAAAATCAACAAAACTAAAAGTTGACTTTTGGAAAAGATAATATTGACAAACCTTTAGCTAGACTAAGAAAAAAAGAAAGGGGCGGCACCTGTGTCTCAAAGGAGTATGCCAGAGGTGGCAGGTTCAAACGCAGCCCTAGTCAAAAAGAAAGAAGACCCAAATAAGCAGAATCAGCAATGAAAAAGGAAATAATTAAGGGGTACTTCACAAGTTCAAAGGATTGTTAAAGATGACTTTGAACACATAAAAAAATGAATTAGAAAATGTTAAAGAAATAACTTTCTAGATACAAACAATCTACTAAGATTGAACCAGGAAGAAATTGAAAACTTGCCTAGACTAATAACAAATAATTCATAGAAACAGTTTACTAAACAATGTCTCATCAAAGAAAAGCCTAGAACCTAATGGCCTCACTATTGAATTCTACCAAACATTTAAAGAAGAACAAATACTAAGCCTACTCAAAATATTGTAACAAATTACAGAGAATGAAATACAGGCCAACTCATTCTATGAGGCCACTATCACTCTGATGGCAAAACCTGACAAAGGCACAGTGAACCAAAGACAACTGTAGGCCAATATTCTAATGAATATAGATACAAAAATTCTCAACAAGATATTAGAAAGCTGAATTCAACAATACATTAAAAATATTATTATGACTAAGCAGTATTTATTCCATAAATGTGTTTCAACATAAGCACATCAATCGTTGTGGAACATCATTCAGATAGAATTAAAAGGCTATACAATCACTTCAGTGGACACTGAAAAATCATTTGACAAAATTCATTATGCTTTCATGATAAAAACTAACATTGTTGTAGAAAGAACATATCTCAAGGCAACAAAAGCCACATATGACCGACCCACAAGTAGTATCATGCTGAGTGGTAAAAAACTGAAAGCCTTTCCTCTAAGATCTAGAATAAGACAAACATGCCCACTTTCATCACTGTATTCAGGATAATAAAGGAAGCTCCAGATAGAGCAATCAGAGAGGAGAAAGACATAAAGGGCATATAAATTGGAAAAGATAAAATCAAATTATCTTCTTGGGAGACAAAGGTTATATCTAGAGAACCCTAAAACCTACACCAAAAAACTATTAGCACTGATAAACAAATTCAATAAAGTCACTATATAAAAATTAAAATATAATACCTGGTAGAACTCCTGTATGCTAGCAGCAAACAATCTGAAACAGAAACCAAAAATTAATCCCATTTATAATAGCTATAAAGAAATAAAATACATCTATATCCCATGTTTATAAATTAGAATTAATATTGTTAAAATGTTCCCATTACCCAAAATAATGTTCAGATTTGATGCAATTCCCATCAAAATACCATTGACATTCTCCTCAGAAATAAGAAAAAAAATCCTAAATTTATATGAAACCACAAAGGATCCAGAATAGCCAAAGCCATCCTGAGCGAATACCTAAATTCAATTAATACTACAGAGTTGTAGCAACCAAAACCACACAGTACTGCCATAAAAACAGACACATATACCGCAGGAACAGAATAGAAAATCCAGAAATAAATCCACACATTGATTATAAACTCATTTTGAATGAAGGTGCCAAAAACATGTATTTGGGTAAAAATAATCTCTTCAACAAATAGTGTTGGCAAAACTATATATTTATATGCGGAAAAATGAAACTAGACCTCTGCCTCACATCACTTACAAAAATCAAATCACATAAACTAACATCTTAAATCTAAGACCTCAATATGAAAAAATACTAATGGAAAACCTCACAGAAATGCTCCAAGATATTGGTTTTGGCAATGATTCCTTGAGCTATGTCTGCAAAGCACAGGTAATCAAAGCAAAATTGGACTGATGGGATCACATCAAGCTAAAAAGCTTCTGCACAGCAAAGGAAATAATTAACAAAGTGAAGAAGAAACAACCTATAGGATGAGAGGAAATAAGTGCACACTACTCATCTGACAAGTGACTAGTAGCTAGAATATAAAAGGAGCTCAAACTACCTAACAGAACAAACTAATAATCCAACTAAAAATGGAAAAAAGATCTGAATAGACCCTTTTCATTACAGGTATATGAAAGAATGCTCACCATCATTAGTCATCAGAGAAATGCAAATCAAAACTATGATAAAATGTCACAGCCCCTATGGCCCTGGTCTCAGTCTCTGCAGGAAGGAACCAGGCACGACCCAGATTACAAGTACAAGCTTGCAGGAGGTGGGCTAACCTTGATCGCAGGGTAGCCCAGAGAAACCTCCACAGCAGCCATTTATTGAGACAGTACAAGACAGGTGAGGGGAGTATTAGACAATGACTACATGCCTAAGGATCGCCATGGGCTTGGGCTCTTTCTCTGCAAGGAGCACCTGCGGATAAATGCCCGAGGGTCCACACCCCAACTGCAAATCATCTTGCTCAGAGGTTGTCTGGCTCTTGGTATCTCTACATTTTCCCCCTCTGGTTTATTAAAGACATTTCTGGATACTCAAGGGAGAAAATCTGTCATTGGTTATTTCAACCATTCCCCTCACCAAGGAGCTTTCCTTCCTGCTAAGTAAAAGAAACAAAAGGGCATATAAGTATAACAGAATTACGCCAATGGAACTAATCTGGGTATAAGGGAAACTATTTTAGCCAAACAGGCATAGGGAAAACGTCCCCTTTGTGCTAATCACCACCCAGCTATGTGCTACGGGCTGACCCATAGGCCCATGACACTTCTATGGGAAGTATTAACCACCATCCAAAGTTATCTTAGGTAGGGAAAGAGCTGTACCGAACTCAGACCCTTTCCAAAGAGCAGTATAACTTTAAGTAAAGGTCAGGTGGCCAACTGAAACAGATATAAATCCAAGTGAAATTCTCTTCCTTTGGCCGATACCAGCATAACCATTACCTTGAAACCTGCTGTTCGAGGTCTTTGTTGTCATAACCTTCAAAGGTTTAGAAGATGCATACTAAGTTTACCTGGGGCTTGTTATTCAGCCCAAAATAATGAAATCCTGGATCAATCTTCCCACTCCACATAGAAGCTCCAACTGCCTCTTCGGGAAACAGGGTGCTGACTGCTCTTAACTGCTTCCTGCTGATATGGGAGAGGCAGCTAGAGTTCCCACAGAGGAGACTGATCCAGGTTTTCTCTATTATGTAATTACCTAGGCTCCAAAAATCAGGGTCCTGTGAATAAAAGAAAAGTTAGTGAAAACAAATTTATTAAAGTGCTGGCCAGGTTTCCTGCTCGTGTTGAGGCTTAATCCAGTGGGGTGGTAACCACTGCTTCTCTTGATATTCTGTAATAATATGGGCAAAACCTCAACCTCAATGCAGTACATAACTAGGCTTCCCCTCTGACATGTCAGGTTTTCTATACAAAATAGGGTGTTGTATTGGAGAGGATGGTGAATGAGAGATGTCCAGTGACATTCTGCAGCTGACTTTCTGTTGTTGCTGAGATTCAGAAAATTGAGAGTGAAAAGAGCTCTAGTTAGCATGAGGGTCTTGTGGATCTAGAGGAATATCAATGACTGTAACCAGAAAGAGCCCCAAAGTGTCTTCCCATTAAAGTCACCAGTTTTACACCCTTCTAACACAGCCTTCATAACAGCAGTCACAGGTGGTTCATTTACATAGGAGGCGCTGAGGGCAATATTGGGTGCTCTAAGTTGGCATTTCTGATGGTGAGACTATTTACCTGGTCTTCCAATTGTTTGATCTGAGCAGCCATAGTGGCCACAGAGGTAATTCCTTGCTTATTTGTGTCTGTGCATATGCTCTTGATTCCCAGTTCTCCTTAGGCCCAGCTTCCCACTGAACCTCGCTATTCTCCTCACTTTCAAATTCTCCCTGAACATCGCCTTCCTCCTCAGTTTCTAATTCTCAAGACCCCCCCAAACAGGAAGTAACCCATTGCTTTCTCTAAATTTCTTTGTTTATTTATCAAAGACCTCACTTATTCTGAGCAAGGTTCCCTAGATTCTAGATTGGCCAAAGGTCCCACTTGCCCTGAGCACAGTTTCCCTCTGGACTTCCTCCCACTGTCTGCCAAAGGCCTCACTTACTTCTGAGTGTCACTTTCCCCTTTGCTCCACAACCCTGGTGTCCTGCTGGATCCTACCCACTGAGCCAGATGTCGCAGCTCCTGTGAACCTGGTCTTGATCTCCACAGGAAGGAACAAGGCATGATGCGGATTAGAAGTACAAGCTTGCAGGAGGCAGGCTAACCTTGATTGCAGGGTAGCCCTGAGAAACCTCTGCATTAGCCATTTATTGAGACAGTACAAGACAGGTGAGGGGAGTGTTACACAGTGACTACGTGCCTAAGGATCGCCATGGGCTTGGGCTCTTTCTCCGCAAGAAGCACCTGCAGAAGAATTGCCCAAGGGTCTGCCCCCCAGCTGCAAGTCATCTTGCTCAGAGGCCATCTGGCTCTTGGCATCCTATACAATAAAATATCATCTTACCCCAGTTCAAATGGATTACATCCAAAAGACAGGTGATAACGAGTGTCAGTGAAGTTATAAAGACAGGGACCCTTGTACGTTACAGGTTAGAATGTACATTAGTGTAACTACTATTGAGAATAGTATATAGGTTCCTCACAAAACTAAAAATAGAACTATCATATGACCCAGCAACCTGCTGCCCAGTATATATACAAAAGAAAATAAATCAGTATATCAAAAAGTTATCTGGTCTTCTGTCTTTATTGCAACACTATTTATAATAGCCGAGATTTGGAATCAAACTAAGTGTTCATAAGTGGATGAATGAATGAATAAAAAAAATCTGGCACAAATACACAATGAAATATTGTTTGTCATAAAAAGATTGAAATATATCATTAGTAACAATATGAATGAAACTGGAGAATGTCATAGTAAGTGAAATAAATCAAGCAAAGAAAGACTAATTTTGCATCTTCTCACTAATATGTGGAAGCTAATAATTAAAGCATTTGATCTTTGGAGATGGAGAGTAGAATGATGTTTACCTGGAGCTGAGAAGTATAACAAGAAGGAGGGAATAAAGGGGGAATGATTATTGGGTGCAAATGTATAGTTAGAATGGACAAGACCTAGTATTGATAGCACAACAAGGTGACTATGGTCAACAATGTTATTGTATTATTTTAAATAATAAAAACATAGAATTAAAATGTTACTGATGCTAAGAAATGATAAATGTTTTAAGTGATGGATAACCTAATACCCTGATTTGAATAGTACACACTAAATACCTAGATCAATATATCATATGTATTCCATGAAGATATAAAACTATTATGTACCCATAATAATGAAAAATAAAAACTTTAACAGTGAGCAAACTTCGATATGAATGAATTCCATTATGTGGCATCTGAAAAAACCTAAAGAATCATAATGCTAGTAGAAATAGGGAATGTTAGCCCTTCCACCAAATACACTTCTCAGGCCTTTTCCAGTATGTGTGTGTGGGGGGTGGGGGGAGTAGTTATCTGTGAACTTATGTGTATTTTGTTTACTAGGGAGTGTGTGTGGATATGCATAAAAGAGTTGAAATGGCTGCGTAGTATTCCATGGTGTACATATACCACAGTTTGTTGATCCATTCGTGGAACATGGATTGTTTTTATATGGCTACTTTATAGAACAGGCCAAGAAGCTCAGAGGAAGGGACTGGTAAAAAGGGGGTGATGGAAGTATTTTAGAGGCAATAAGTTTTACTAACTTGATTTTTTAAAAATGGATTGAGTTACTTTTCTTAACTTCCTTTCTCACCTGAGGGTACCGGAGACTTTACCTCCTTCATGTTTACATGGATGGAACTAGAAAATGTTCTTCTTAGCAAAGTATCACAAGAATGGAAGAAAAGGTATCCAATGTACACAGCCCTATTATGAAACTAATTTATAGTTCTCAAATGAAAGCTACAACCTAATTCTAACCCAAGAATATGGGGAGGGGATGGGGGAGAAGGTGGGGGAGGGGAGGGAAGAAGGGCAGATGTGTGGAGGAAGGGTGATTGGAAAGATCACCTCTATGGTTTGTCTTACAAGGGTATAAGTGAATCTTTCTAAAACTAGAGTATAAATGTCTTAACACAATAACTAAGTAAATGGCATAAAGTCTATGTTAACCAGTTTGATGAAAATATTTCAAATTGTATATGAAAACACTACACTGTACCCCATGTTTGCATTAATATACACGGCTATCATTTAATAAAAAAAAAAAAGAGGGCCAGGCTCAATGGCACCCCTGTAACCCTGACACTTTGGGAGGCTGAGGCAAGTGGATTGCTTGAGCCCAGGAGTTCTAGACTAGCCTGAGCAACAGGGAGAGCCCATCTCTACTAAAAAGAGAAAAAGAAGCCATGCATTATGGCAGGCTCCTATGCTCCCAGCTACTTGGGAAACTAAGGCAAGAGGATCATTTAAGCCCAGGAGTTGAGGTTGCTGTGAGCTATAATTCCACAGTACTCAACCCAGGGTGACTGACTGAGTTTCTGTCAAAAAAAAAAAAAAAAAACCAGAGAGAGAATGTAGACTTAATTTGAAAACCTATTACTGAGCTACAGTAATCAAAAGTAGTACTACATGAAGACATACAGAGCAAGAGAATAGAATTGTAAGTCCAAAAATAAAACATCACATACACTCAACTGATTTTCAAAAAGGGTGAGAAACTATTCGGTTGGGAGGAAAGAACAATCTTTTCCATACATAATGCTGGAAGAACTAGATATCTACATACGAAAGAAAGAATATGGCCCACTACCTCACACAACACACAAAAATTAACTAAAATGAATCAACATTCTACAAACAAGGGCTGAAATCATAAAGCTGTTAGAAGAAAACATACTTCATATCTTCATGACCTTGGATTTGGTAATATATTCTTAGATGACACCAAAAGCATGAGCAATAAAAGAAAAAAACACATACACTGGACTTTATCAAAATGAAAAACTTTTTTGGTATCAAAAAAGTGCAGTGGCTAACACCTATAATCCCACTTTGAGAGGTAAGAATGGGAAGATTGCTTAAGGCAAGGAGTTGAACACCAGCCTGGGCAATGTAGCAAGACCTTTTTCTACAAAAACTAAAAAAAATTAGCCAGGTGTGGTGGTGTGCACCAGTAGTCCTAGTTACTTGAGTGGCTGAACAAGATGATAGGGAAGAGGTATCATCTCACCAATTTATTCCTGCCTGGGTGACAGTTTTTTAACATGTCTTTAAAAAAAAAAAGGGAAAGAAAGAGAGGGGAAGGAAGGAGAGGGGAGGGGAGGAATAAAAAAAGAAAGGAGAAAGAAAGAAAAGGAAAAATCAAAAAAAGTAAAAATACAACCACAATATGGGAAAAATATTTGCAAATCACATCTGATAAGGGTATAATATCCAGAATATTTAAAGAACTACCACTCAATAATAAAGACAAATGACCCAACATATGGGTAAAAAAATGAACATAAGATTTGAATAGACATTTATTCAAAGAAGATATACAAATGGCAAATAAACACAAGAAAACATGTCCAACATCATTAGTCATCAGGGAAATGAAAATCAAAACCACAATGAAATACGGCTCCATACCTACTAAGATGGTTAAAGTTTAAAGACAGACAACTGGCCAGGAAGCAGAAAAACTGGAACCTTCATACTTTGCTAATAAAGATGTAAAATTGGGCAGCACCTTAGAAAACTGTTTGGGGGCAGCACCTGTGGCTCAGTGGATAGGGCACCAGCCCCATATACCGAGGGTGGCGGGTTCAAACTCGGCCCCAGCCAAACTGCGACAAAAAAATAGCCAGGCATTGTGGCAGGTGCCTATAGTCCCAGCTACTCAGGAGGCTAAGGTAAGAGAATCGCCTAAGCCCAGGAGTTAGAGGTTGCTGTGAGCTGTGTGACACCACCCAGCACTCTAGCAAGGGCAATAAAGTGAGACTCTGTCTCTACAAAAAAAAAAAAAAAGAAAGAAAGGAAGAAAATAGTTTGGCAGTTGCTCAAAAGGTTAAACAGAAGTTATCACAAAACCCAGTGCTTCTACTCCTAGAGGTATAACCAAGAAAAATGAACACACATGTTATTCATGGCAGCATTATTCATTGCAGGCAAAAATTGGTGGGAAACTCACATGACTATCAACAGATGAATGAACAAAACATGGTTCCACTCAATAGAATATTATTCTGCAATAAAAGGGAATGAAGTACTGATACCTGCTTACATGGTTACACCTCACCACACTAAAGGGGTTAATTTCATAGGTTAATTTCTCATTTATCTTTATTTATCTCAGTTAATTTTTTAAAAGACATATCTGCATACCTTTCAGAAAAATCACATCGTAGGCCAGGCCCAGTGGCTCACACCTGTAATCCTAGCATGCTAGCACTCTGGGAGGCCAAGACGGGTGGACTGCTCTGAGTTCACAGGTTGGAGATCAGCCTAAGCAAGAGCAAGACCTCGCCTCTAAAAAAATAGCCGGGCATTGTGGCAGGCACCTGTAGTCCCAGCTACTTGGGAGGCTGAGGCAAGAGAATCACTTGATCCCAAGAGATGGAGGTTGCTATGAGCTATGATACCATGGCACTGTACTGAGGGTGTCAGAGTGAGACTCTGTCTCAAAAAAAAAAAAAAAAAAAAAAGCCCAAAACACATCAAGAGACTAAAGTGCCTAATTTTTCCAATTTTTCTTCCTCAAATGCAATCTCAATTCTAAAAGTCTGGTCTTCATACACATGCATACCAGGCGTGCCAAAAACATGTATACACAATTTAAGCAATCTTGTTGGAAGTAAAATTGATCATTTTTTTTAAGGTATACAAATTATAGGTAATGGTTATATGTAACATGTCTAGGTACACTTAACTAGCAGCAGGACCTTTAATTCAACTTCAAGAAGTAATATAGATAACATTGCTTAGAGTATGTGTATATGTTTTTGGCACCCTCTGCATTTTGTCCAGTGAACAACAAATCCTACTGAAATGAAACCAACTAAATGAAATTTAACTTAATGGAAAAAAAGCCCCTAAAATATTAAACAATTTTAAAACCATTCTATTTTAGCATTGGCTCTGGACTAATCATAAATCTCACTTTTGCAATTTCAAAATATCCCATAAAGACTGCCAATGTTCAGGTTTAAGCAAATTGCCAACTTTCCTGAGTAAACAGTAATTAAGATTTGCTTTCATAGCTCTCTGGAAGGCCAAGGCGGGTGTTGCTGTCAGGAGTTCCAGACCAGCCCCAACAAGAGGAAGACCCCTCTCTAAAAACAAATGAAAGTGGTGGCTGGCTCCTATAGACCTACCTAATCAGGAGGCTGAGGATCACCTGAGCCCAAGAGTTTGAGGTTAGTGAGATATGATGCCAGGGAACTCTACCCAGGGCAACAAAGTAAGACTCTGTCTCAAAAAAAAAAAAAAAAATCCTTTCATGAAAATGTAAATATTTACCTGCCTCAAAGGCAAACAAAATCCTCTACATCTGGTGTTCCCAAATGATGAAGAGAAGGAAATAAGCACTTTTATTCACAATTTTGTTTCAGAATTAATTTTAATCTAGCTAGGGCAGACACAGTTGTTGGCTTATACTAAGCAGCATACTTTTGCCTAGAACATACTGAAAACATGGCATTTTAAACAGCCACAAAAGTTCGGAGCAGAGAAAAATCACACAATATACAGTAAATCTGACAGAGAAATTAATCTCAAGCTCTTGAAAATATCTCAAGAACTCCTATTTTGCACACTCACTAGTCATTTAGTCTCCTTCAAACATTTACCAATCATCTCCCACGTGGTACCTGGATGCCTCTGTGAAGTATGAAAGACCAGGTCTCTGCTCTCAGGCAGCTTACTCTCTAGAACGCTTGCCAAACTCCCCTGCTCATAACAACTTCAGTTTGTTAAAAATAAATAAATAAATAAAAATCTGCTTCCCTGCCTTGGAGAGCCAGAGTCTGTGGACTTCGTTAAGGGTGTGAAGCCTATATGTTTAATTGGGCGGCGCCTGTGGCTCAGTGGGTAGGGCGCCGGCCCCATATACTGAGGGTGGGGGGTTTGAGCCCGGCCCAGGCCAAACTGCAAAAAAATAGCCGGGCGTTGTGGCGAGCGCCTGTAGTCCCAGCTAATCGCCTAAGCCCAATAGCTGGGGGTTGCCGTGAGCTGTGATGCTATAGCACTTTACCAAGGGCGACAAAGTGAGACTCTGTCTCTTAAAAAAATAAGTAAATAAATACTCTGGATTACTCCTGCATCCTAGCTGTTTGGGAGCCTGAAAAAGAAAAAAGCTCTAGAGTCCACAACTCAGGGCCATCCATCCCATGCAGCGGGAGCCCCACCTCCAAAGTCCATTTCTTTCAGTATTCTTCACCCTGGCAGCCCAAACACACAGTGGAGCCGAGGTGGATGGAAAGCTTTACAAGCCACCAACAGACTTGCTCCCTCCCGGGGACGGACAGCTCGCTTTTTACAAGCTCCACCTACGACTAGCAGCACCTAAGCCTCCCAGGGGCTGTGCCATCACCTTTCTCCCCGTAGATGCCACGCTTGAGGGCCGGGTCCCCAGAGCCCATCCTAAAGGGGCGGGGGCCAAGAGGAGGCGCATCGCACATTAGGCGCCGACTGTATAAAGCCCTCCCCCCCGCCCCAATCTCTCGCGCGCGCACGCGTACACACACACTCCCTCAGAAACTGAGGCAAGGAGGCAGCGGACCGGGTCTCGCTGCCTAACGGCTCGCAGCAGGTTCGAACCCGGACCGCGAGGCGGCTTCCGGGAGCTCCTCAGCCGCTGAGGCCCGGCCCGGCTCACACCGACGGAGTTTCACAAAGAAAGTCTCCCGGCCCGAGCCTCTCACGCACTCACCGGCGCCGGCGCCGGCGGCGACTCGGGCTCACGCCGCCTGCGGCTCCGCGCCGGGGTCAACCCTTGGGTCGGCTCAGGAGCCGGCGGCGGCGACTGCTCCATCCCCACGGGGCCCGGGCCGCGTCAGCCAGGAGCTAACGGTCCCGCCAGCTAGGCGCGCGCGCCGGACCCGCGCGCCATGTTCCCGCCGTGCCGCGCGCCGCCGCGGCAAGCCACACGGCCCCCGCAGCGCGCACGCGCGTCCCCGCGGCTTAACACTAGCCCCGCGCACGCACGCCGTCGCCGCGCCCCTTCCCCGCGCGTTCCGCCTTGCGCCCTCTGGAGCTGGCGGCTCTTCCCGGCTTTGCGCCCACCCCCGCCGCGTCCGTGAGACCTGGAGGGAGAGTTTGCACTTCTCTTCTCCGCACGGCCGCCTGCCGCACTGCGGACCACCCCGGGCCTGGACCACTCAAACCCTTCCCCCACACTACCTCTTTTGCTTCGCCCGAAGGGCGGGTCCGGGGGGCGAAGCTCTGGGCCAGGACAGACTTACCCCAAAGAAGTGCCTGGAAAAGGATACCACTAAACTTATGAGATACCCATCGTGGAGGTGTGCACCACGTGCACAAGTGTAGGTGGCACAGTGAATGCCCATGTCCCGGGGAGAGCCAGACTTAATGGAAAACCTGAATTTAAGTTCTGCATGTTCACTAACCCTCACATGATTAATATCAGGTCTTCTAGGGCCTGTTTTCTCTATAACTTGAGGACTCGATGAAATAATCTGGACAAAACCTCAGCACTGCGTCTAATATTTACTGGGTGGAGATCAGGAGACAAGATCTCTGGAAAGTTCCAGATAAAGAAATTCTCAAGTTCCGCCTCTGTCTATTGAAAATTGGGAAACGTTGAACAGGTCATTTGACCAAGCCAGAAAGCCTTGATTTCTACATGTCCAGTCCAAAGTTGACGCAAGAAATAATTCTAGATGATGCATGTACAGTCATGCAGCGCTTACCCAGGGGATAGTTCTGAGAAATGCCTCAGGTAATTTCGTTGTCAGGCTAACATCACTAGTGAACTTAAATATAAATGGGATAGCCTACTACACACACACCTAGGTTAGATGTTATAGCTCACATAACACAACCTGAACAGCAGGTAACTGTATTGAATACTGGCAACAGTTGCAACACAATGCTAAGCATTTGTGGATCTAAACATAGGAAAGGTACAATAAAAAATACAGTAGGAAAAAAAAAAAAAGCAGCACACCTGTATAGGGTACTTCCCGTGAATGAAGCTTGCAGGACTGGAAGTTGCTTTGGGTCAGTCAGTAAGTGGTGAGAGAATGTGAAAGCTTACACTACACTAAATTAAAAATTATTTTTCTTTCTTAAGTAATAAATTAACTTAAGCTTAATGTAACCTTTTTATCTTAAAAACTTTTAAACTTTTGGTGGTGCCCGTAGCTCAGTGGGTAGGGCACTGGTCACATACACCAGGGCTGGTGGGTTTAAACCCGGCCCTGGCCAGGTAAAGCCACAATGACAACTGCAACAAAAAAATATCCGGGAGTTGTGGCGGGGCAGTAGTCCCAGCTACTGGGGAGGTTGAAGTAAGAGAATTGCTTAAGCCCAAGAGTTTGAGGTTGCTGTAAGCTGTGACATCATAGCACTACTAAGGGTGACACAGTGAAACTTTGTCTCAAAAAAAAAAAAAAAAGAAACTTTTTAAATTTTGGATTCTCTTATAACAATACTTATTTTAAAACAAAAAAACATTGTAAATCTGTACAAAAATATTTTATTTATATCCTTATACCATAAGCTTTTGTTATATTTAATTTTTTTTTAACTTTTTAAACTTTGTTAAAAACTAAGACACAAACACATTAGCCTAGGCTTACAGAGGGTTAGGATCATCAATGTCACTGACTTCCACCTCTATATCTTGTCCCACTGGGAGGTCTTTATGGGCAATAACATTTGTGGACGTGTCATCTCCTATAACAATGCCTTCTTCTTGAATACCTCCTGAAGGACCTGAGGCTGTTTTACAGTTAACTTTTTTTGAGCAGGAGCATACACTAAAATAATAATGAAAAGCAAAATGTAGAACATACATAAACCAGTAACAGTCATTTATTATCAAGTAGTATATACTGTACATAACTATATGTGCTATAGGTACTTTCATAGTACCAGCAGCACCACAAATACATCAGTAATTCACTGCCGTACCAACATCCGTGGAATTTATTTTTTTTTTTTTTTGAGACATGAGTCTCACTCTGTTGCCCTCAGTAAAGTGCCGTGGCATCGTCATAGCTCACAGCAACTTCAAACTCTCTGGCTCAAGGGATCCTCTTGCCTCAGCCTCTCAAGTAGCTTGGACTACAGGCCTGAACCACCTCACTGGCTAGTTTTGTTTTTCTTCTATTTTTAGAAGAGACAGGTCTCACTCTTCCTCAGGCTGGTCTTGAACTCCTGAGTCCAAGCAATCCAACAATCTCAGTCTCCCAGAGTGCTAGGATTATAGACCTGAGCCACCATGCCTGGCCATAATTTAATAGAATCTTAGGGGGCCACCAATTTACATGAGGTCTATCATGTGACCAAAACGTCATTATTCAGTAAGTCCCAGAGCACAATGCCTGGCGCCCACCAAGCTCTCTGAGATTCACTGGTGTAATTTCTGTCCTATCCATCCAAGATTCCTCTAAAAGTTTAATGAAAGGGGCTGTGCTCCCAAACTCTGTGGTATAATTAGCAGAGAGTTCATTGAACCATGAGGCTGCAAGGGACTCTCCCCACATTTTCACTTTCTATTTTCTCCCCTAAACCTCTCTGGAAACCCTAAAGTTGGCTGAAAAACAGCAGAGAATGTTTTCCCTACTAGGAAAAGGAATCTTCAGAAGCCTGCCTTTTTCATATGCAAGTAGCCAAAAACAAGACAAAAAATACCTTAAGTAAACCAAGGGAACATAACTGATCCTTGATCACATAATCCAAAAGGGCTGGAGTGGTGCTTCACTTTACACATAGCTGCAACTGAGTGCTCAGACCACCTCAGTTTCTCTACCCTCTGAGCATTTGCTTCCTTCCCTCTGTGATAACTTCACTCTCATATACTTCTTTCCACATAGTGGCCTGAGGAGCCATTCCTAGCTCACCTCTGCCCTCAAGGCAGGGGCTGCATCCCAATAGTTCTGACCAAAGTCCCAGGGTTGACTTTTATGGGACCAATTTAGGCCACATGCCCCTAACTAGCCATTCACAATAGCCAGATTAGCTAAACCTGGCTATATAGAGCCCCTCTAGGAAAGGTTTAGGCCCATCCCCTCCAGAAGGACATGGAGAAAATAGGGAAGTCAGAGAAGAGGTGCTACCCCCCTGAAAAATAGGGATGCAATTACCACAAGAAGTACTGAGTACAGGGCTGGCACAAGTAAGAAGTACCCACTGCACCATCACATAGGCAAGCAGTGTGTCCACCATGGAACAATTTGACTGCTTCACAAAAGGGAACAGTTATGGCCCTCCACCTCTGCTCCCACCACCCACCCCAGGCCTGGCATTTGCCAAATCTGCTTGGTCAAAAGTAACCCAAGAACCCATGCTGCATGTCCCCAAAAGAGCCGAAAAGATGTTACTTCCCTGGCTCAAGAACTTTCTATGACTCCTTCTAGCTACTCCCACCATTGATGAATCCTTTAGCACATGCCAGACACTTTATGGACTGTCCTCCACTCAATCCTCACAAACAGCATACAGGTTGGTACTCTTACTGCACCCATTTTGTAGATAAGGAAACAAAGGCTCAGCAACACAAGGTCACTTACACAAAGCCAAAGTTAGGAAGTGCAGAGCTCAAGTTAACACAATATTCTTCCTACCATTAATGTGCCACCCAGCTCCATTTGTTCATGATTCAAAGTCCAGGCTAGGTGACCAATGGGAGGAGCATTAGGGACCCCTTCAGCTTCCACAGTGAGGGTGCAGACATCCTCATAGCTTTATCATCCTTCCCACCCCTAACTTCACAGGAGAGGGAAAAGAATTCCTGTAAAAGAAAATCAAGTGAGGTTAGGAAAGGAAGTAGGTGCTGGGAGGCCCCAAATCAGTAGCTGATGTCTCCCACTGCTAAGTATATTAGTTTTCTATGACTGTTACAACAGAGAGAGCTAATACCACAAATAGGTAGCTTAAAACAATACAAACTTACTCTCATAGTTTTATAGGTCAGAAACCTGAAATCAGTTTTGCTTGGCTGAAGTCAAGTTGTAAAGTATAGTTTTTTTAGGAGATTCTGAAGAGAAAATCCATTTTCTCCCCTTTCTCAGCTTTTAGTGGCTGCCATTGTTCCTTAGATTGTTGCCTCATCCTCCATTTTCTTTTTTTTTTTTTTTTGAGACGGAGCCTCAAGCTATCCCCCTGGGTAGAGTGCCATGGCATCACAGCTCATAGCAACCTCCAACTCCTGGGCTCAAGCGAGTCTCCTGCCTCCGCCTCCCAAGTAGCTGGGAC
>CAUYQV010194443.1:0-29585 GCA_963574575.1 Galagoides demidoff | reverse complement strand
ACTTTTAATTTTTTTTGAGACAGACTCTCATTCAGTCACCTGGGGTTCAGTTTCATGGTATTATAGCTCACAGCAATCTCAAACTGTTGGGCTCAAGCAATGCTCCTGCATCAGCCTCCTGAGTAGCTGGGACTACAGGTGCCCACCAAAACACCCGGCTAAATTTTCCTATTTTTTAAGAGACTGAGTCTCTCTTTGCTTGAGCTGGTCTTCTATTCCTTTTTGTTGTTGTTGTTGTTGAGGCAGAGCCTCAAGCTGTCCCCCTGGGTAGAGTGCCATGGCATCACAGTTCACAGCAACCTCCAACTCCTGGGCTTAAGCAATTCTCTTGATTCAGCCTCTCAAGTAGCTGGGACTACAGGCACCACCACAACACCCTGCTATTTTTGTTGTTGTTGTTGTCGTTGTTGTTGTTATTGGCAGGCCAGGGCTGGATTTGAACCCGCCAGCTCCGGCGTATGTGGCTGGCGCTGTAGCTGCTGAGCTACAGGCACCAAGCCATCCCAGACTTTAAATATTACAACTCTGTTAGGTACTCTGAAGGGAACTATGGGATGCCTTGGGAGCTTATAACAGGGAGACTGAACCTAGTCTAGAACAGAGAAGGCTACCCTTGAAAAGTGACATTTATGCTGAGACCCAAAAGGGTTTGTAGGAAGAGGAAATAATAAGAATGAGCTGAAAGTGATTGAGACTGACTGGGAGAAACGTCAAGAGGCATTAGAAGAGGTTCCAGACGTTTAACAAGCCCTCATCAAGCTTGTGTCACATTTGCTGATGTCCTAGTTTTGAAGGCAGGACAACTGGCCAAAACCAGAGTCAAGGTAGGCAGGGACTACACGAGGGCATAGCTACCAGCAGGCATGCTTCATCATGGACTGTTAACATAATGATCTACCACAAATAGATCCTAAAGGTGAAGAAGAAAGTGGTTCAGAGACTCACTTTAAGGTTTCTAGCATGAGCATTTGGGTAGATGATAAAATCATTCAATGGAATAGGGAACGCTGGGCAAGTGTTACCTTCTAAATATTTTTTAGTTTTATCTCTGTCTTTCTACCTTCATCACTAATGTCCTTATCACCTCTATCCTGAATTAGAAAAGTAGCCTCCTAACATTTTTTTTTTTTTTGACACAGAGCCTCAAGCTCTTACCCTGGGTAGAGTGCTGTAGTGTCACAGTTCACAGCAACCTCCAACTCCTGGGTTTAGGTGATTCTCTTGCCTCAACCTCCCGAGTAGCTGGGACTACAGGCACCTGCCACAATGCCCGGCTATTTTTTGTTGCAGTTTGGCCGGGGCCAGGTTTGAACGCACCATACCCTCAGTATATGGGGTCAGCACCCTACCCACTGAGCCACCAGGCACCACCCCTAACATTTCTTATGTTTCTGCTACACTCTATCTTCTACACAGCTAGAGTAATCTTACTAGAATTCAAATCTAATTATCTTTCTTAAAATCCATTAGCTGGTAGGTATGATGGCTTATGCCTGTGATCCAGTACTTTGGGAGGCTGAATAGGGAGGATCATTTGAGGCCAAGAGTTCATGACCAGCCTGGGCAACACAGCAAAACCCTGACTCTACAAAAAATAACAAATATTAGCTGGACATGGTGCTGCTTGCCTGTAGTCTCAGCTGCTCAGGACCCTGAGGTTGGGAGCATCACTTCAGCCCAGAAGTTCATGGTTACAGTGAGCTGTGATTGAATGCCACTGCCCTCCTTTCTAGGTGAAAGAGTTATATCCTGTCTCTAGAAAAGAGAGGAGAGGAGAGAAGAAAAAGGGAAGAATGGAGAGAAAGAGACATATAACTAAAGCAATATTAGATTATGGAAGACTTCAAATGCTAGTTTAAGGAGTTTGAATTGATCAAGGAAGAAGAGTTCACCATGTAAATTTTTTTTCTTTTTTTCTTTTTTTTTTTAATTTGGCAGGTGCTGGGTTTGAACCTGCCACCTCCAGCATTTGGAACTAGCATCCTACCCTTTTGAGCCACAGGTGCTGCACCACCATGTATATTTTTGAAAGAATGACTGATAGGACATTTATAAATACGGAACAGTTTTATTTTATTTATGTATTTATTTACTTAGTGACACACTCTCACTCTGTTGCTCTGGGTAGAGTGCTGTGGCATTATCACAGCTCACAGCAACCTCAAACTTTTAGGCTCAAGCAATCCTCTTGCCTCAGCCTCCTGAGTAGCTGAGACTACAGGTGCCCACTACAATGCCCAGCTATTTCATTAGAAACAGAATCTTGCTCTTTCTCAGGCTGGTCTCAAACTCCTGAGCTCAAGCAATCCACCTGCCTTGACCTCCCAGAGTGCCAGGATTACAGAACAGTCTAGAAGAGTAAAAGGCCCAAAGGACTATCCCTTTTATTTCTTTCTCATTTTCATTTGATGCTCTTCACCTTCTTTTTTGTTTATTTTGAGACAGAGTCTCACTCTGTTGCCCTGGGTTGCAGTGGCATCATAGCTCACAGCAACCTCCAACTCTTGGGCTCGAGTGATTCTCTTGCCTCAGTTTTTCTATTTTTAGTAGAGGCGGGGGAAGCGGGGGTCTCACTTTTGCTCAGGCTGATCTTGAACTCATGAGCTCAGGCAATCCACCCACTTCAGCCTCCCAGAGTGCTAGGATTACAGATGTGAACCACTACACCTGGCCCTCATTTCCATATGAAAATCCAGAAAAAATTTCCCTGTATACTATTGTCAGGTTATTTTTGGACTCATAGACCTTCAAAGCTGAAAAGAATTTTAGATTTTTCCTTGCCTAGTCTTTTATTTAAGGAAGGAACTAAGATACAAAGAGTAGCTCAGAGTCATATAGGAATATCAAGACAGGATCAGTATAAAAACCCAGTTTTCTATTTCTTGTGTACTTCCCCATTTAGTGTTTTTCTTCACTGTTTGGAAAAATTGGGGCATAATTTGGCTTTCTCAAGACACTTTTGTATTCTACATGATATTGTTTCTCATAGAGTATTTTTCTGCATGTTTCCAGGTCATCAGGTCCTTAAAGTACATCAAATAAAAGGGATTGTACTAATTGGAGTCAATTTTGTGGGCTATTTAGAGAAGAAAAGCCCCAAGGTGAGTGGAAATTGTGATATAAGAAACAAATTAGAGGGCGGTGCCTGTGGCTCAATGAGTAGGGCTCTGGCCCCATACACCGAGGGTGGCAGGTTCAAACTCCGCCCTGGCCAAACTGCAACAAAAAATATCTGGGCATTATGGTGGGTGGCGCCTGTAGTCCCAGCTACTGGGAGGCTGAAGCAAGAGAATCACCTAAGCCCAGGAGTTGGAAATTGCTATGAGCTGTGATGCCATAGCACTCTACCAAGGGCAATAAAGTGAGACTCTGTCTCTACAAAAAAAAAAAAAGAAAGAAACAAATTAAATAATTGGAATTTAAGGCTCTCCTTTAAAAGTTATTTACAACTGGGCCCAGTACAGTGGCTCACGCCTATAATCCTAGCACTCTGGGAGGCTGAGGCAGATGAATTACTGGACCTCAGGAGTTCAAGACAAGCCTGAGCAACAGCAAGACCCCGTTTCTACTAAAAATACAAAATTATCAGGGTGTTGTGGAGAGCGTCTGTAGTCCTAGGTACTTGGGAGGCTGAGGCAGGAGAATCGCCTGAGCCCAGGAGTTTGAGGTTGCTGTGAGCTATGATGACACCACAGCACACTACCGAGGGAAACTAAATGAGACTGTTTCCCAAAAAAAAAAAAAAAAAAGGCAAGAAGCTGTTTACAGCTGATGTATATCTCAGAACTGTGCATATCTGTGACTTTTTTTTTATTTGCTTGCTCTGCTTTGTTTTATTTTTGGTTTTGTTTTTGTTTTGAGACAGAGCCTTACTTTGTCACCCTCGGTTGAGTGTCATGAATTTTAGCAACCTCAAAATCTTGGGCTCCAGTGATTCTCTTGCCTCAGCCTCCTGAGAAGCTGGGACTACAAGCGCCCACCACAATGCCCGGCTATTTTTAGAGACAAGGTCTCGCTCTGGCTCAAGAAGCTGGTCTCAAATCTATGAGCTCAGGTAATCCACCCAACTCGTCTCTCAGAGTGCTAGGATTACAGGCATGAGATCTGTGACTCTCATTTCTGGCACCTGAGAGAGTACTGGATTCTTCTCTCAGGACATGAGGAATTAGAAATTTATATTTACCTTTATAGTTTTTATTACATTTCTAGGAAATTTCCAACTTGCCCAGATCTGCAGCTGTGGAGCTGCTCCTGGTGGATGATGTGACTCTACTTCCTGAGAATGCCACCATCTATAACCACCCTGATGTGAAGGTAGAAGCTGTACAGGTCCAGTTATGTGGAAGCATATTGGAGAGGAGGTTATTAAAACTGACAGTATGGGCCAGGTGCAGTGGGTCAAGCCTGTAGTGGATACCTATAGTCTCAGCTACTCAGGAGACTGAGGCAAGAAAATCACTTGAGCCCAGGAGTTTGAGGTTGCTGTGAGCTATGATGCCATAGCACTCTACCATGGGCAACAAAGTGAGACTCTGTCTCCATCTCCAATAAATAAATAAATAAATAAATAAATAAATAAAACTCACAGTACAAAAGAGAGGGGGAGGGTTGGATAAATTCCCACCAGTGGGTTCATTGTGGGGCATATAACGCACTACCTACAAATTAGACTTTAACGTTACAATCGCAAACTACAGAATCTGTTTGTACTCCCACATTAACTGAAATTTTACAAAATTAATAGTGGGCTGGGTGAGGTAGCTCATGCCTGTAATCCTAGTACTCTGGGAGGCCATGGCAGGAGGATTGCTTGAGCTCAGGAGTTTGAGACTGGCCTGAACCAGAGCAAGACCCCATCTCTAAAAATAGCTGTGTGTTAGGCCAGGCAAGGTGGCTCACACTTGTAATCCCAGCATTTGGGAGGCCTAAGCAGGTGGATTGCTTGAGCTCAGGAGGTCAAGACCAGCCTGAGCCAAAGCAAGAGCCTATTTCTAAAACAAATAGCCGAGTGTTGTGGCGGGCGCCTGTAGTCCCAGCTATTAAAGAGGCTGAGGCAAGAGAATTATTTGAGCCCAAGAGTATGAGGTTGCTGTAAGCTATGACACCACAGCACTTTACTGAGGATGATACAGTGAGACTCTTAAAAAAAAAAACAATAGCTGTGTGTTGTGGTGGCCACCTATAGTCCCAGCTACTCAGGAAGTTGAAGCAAGAGGATCACTTGAGCCCAAGAGTTTGAGGTTGCTGTGAGCTGTGATACCAGGGCACTCTACCCAGGGCGGCAAAGTGAAACTCAGTATCAAAAACATAAATAAATAGAAAATAAAATAAGAAATTAATAGTACAATAATAAAAAACTCACTTGTGTATTGAAAGACACTGATACATGCACTGATCCTAGCACTCTGGGATGCCACGGCAGGTGAATCACCTGAGCTCACAAGTTCAAGACCAGCCTGAGCTAGAGCGAGACCCCCCCCACCTCTAAAAATAGCCCAGTGTTGTGGAGAATGCTGTAGTCCCAGCTAGTTGGGAGGCTGAGTCAAGAGGATCACTTGAACCCAGGAGTCAGAGGTTGCTATGAGCTGTGTGCCATGGCACTCTACCAGGGGCGACAAAGTGAGAATCTGTCTCAAAAAAAAAAAAAGAAAAAAGAAAATCATTTATACATGTATATAATACCAATATAATAATAATTAGCTATATTACCTTTAAGAGTTGTACTTTGATAATGATATTTTGTCTTTTGTCCATTGACTTTAATTTTTATCCCATATTATTATTTCCTTTGAGTTATTTAGAAATTGAAGGAAACAGAATATTATCTGTATTATTTTTCCAGGAAACATTTAGCCTTGTGGAAGGATCTGGTTATTTTTTAGTCAATAGCAGTGAGCAGGATATTGTTACCATCATTTACATGGAAGCAGAAAGTGCTGTCCAGGTGAGTTGCAGAAATATTCCCAGACTGATGGTCTTAGAGAAAATTTCATTCTTAGGAGAATGTTTGGGAAAGTTCCATTGAGTGTCTAAAATTTGTTACAAAAGTAACTTTTGTTTCTCTTTCTTTCTTTAACCTATATAGATTCTTCAACTAAAAGTGAGGGGTTACAATACTGGGCAGTTTCTTTCTTCTAGTTGCACTGAGAGAGTATTGGAGATATGTAAATAGAAGATTTCCATTAAAAGAAGTTCATTTTTATACATTTCAAAACATTAACTGTGTAGATATTTAAATGTACCATTGATTTATAACCTGACTATGTGGTATATTCAGCCAAGTAAAAATAGTAAGATGACTCCTGGCTCGGTGCCTGTGGCTCAAGTGGCTAAGGCACTAGCCACATACACCTAAGGTGGCAGGTTCAAATCCAGCCCAGGCCCACCAAAACAACAATGATGGCTGCAACCAAAAAATAGCTGGGCGTTGTGGCGGGCGCCTGTGGTCCCAGCTACTTGGGAGGCTGAGGCAGGAGACTTGCTTGAGCCCAGGAATTGGAGGTTGCTGTGAGCTGTGATAACATGGCACTCTACCCAGGGGGATAGCTTGAGGCTCTGTCTCAAAAAAATTAATTAATTAATTAATTTAAAAAAAAAGATGACTCCTTACTTAGTATGCCAAAGGATTTCTTCTTAGTTAACTTATAGTAATAAATATAGTATCTTTTTTTTTGAGACAGTCTCACTATGTCACCCACTGTAGAGTACTATTGCATCACAGCTCACAGCAATCTCAAACTCTTGGGCTTAAGTGATTCTCTTGCCTCACCTTCCCAAGTAGCTGGGACTACAGGTACCTGCCACAATGCCCAGCTATTTTTTTGTTGCAGTTGTCATTGTTGTTTAGCTGGCCCAGGCTGGGTTCGAACCCACCAGCCTCCATGCATGTGGCCGGCACCGTAACCACTGTGCTGCGGGTACTGAGCCAAATATAATATACTAATTCACATATATATTTCCTTTCCTTCTTAGAGCTCAAAGGAATTTAACTTACTTTAGTCATAACGTTAAAAAGGGATGACTGGGGCTGATTGAGATGGCTCATACCTGTAATCCTAGCACTCTGGGAGGCCAAGGCAGGTGGATTGCTTGAGCTCAAGAGTTCAAGACCACCCTGAGCAAGAAGAATGAGAACCCATCTCTACTGAAAATAGAAAAATTAGCCAGGTGTGTGGCAGGCACCTACAGTCCCAGCTACTCAGGAGGATGAGGCAGGAGGATTACTTGAGCCCAAGAATTTGAGCTTGCTGTGAGCTATGACAGCACTGTACTCTATCCTTGGCAACAGAGTGAGACTCTGTCTTAAAGAAAAGGAAGATTGAGCCAGGTGCAGTGGGTCATGCCTGTAATCCCAGCACTATGGGAGACCGATATAGGAAGATTGCTTGAGGCCAGGAGTTTGAGAATAGCCTAGGCAACATAGTGAGACCCCATCTTACTACAGAATTTTTTTTTTACAAAATTAGCCAGGAATACTGGCCTCTAGCTCCTCAGGAAGTTGAGGTAAGAGGATCACTTGAGCCCAGGAATTGGAGGCTACACTGTGCTATGATCATGCCACTGAACTCCAGCCCACGTGGCAGAGTGAGATCCTATCTCTGAAGAAAGAAAGAGAGACAGAGAAGGAAGGGATAGAAGGAAAGGGAACAAAAGGGAAACTGAAGCACTAGGTGCAGATAGCACAAAGGAGAAGCATGCTGCTGTGTGGGAGCCACAGCACAGAGAGCACCGTTAGCTGGCCCAGTGCTTTCTCCCCCTGCTGCAATTGCAGCATATATGGATGTAATTTTCTTCATGAAATCCTTTCCCTATTCATAATTAACAAGGTAGATACATATGTTGAATTCAATCAAATTAAATTTGGCTCTTTGTCAGTAACTTAAATTTTGTTAAAGTACATATTTTGCCATGATCTGAAAATCACATTAAGGGTGGGTGGTGCCTGTGGCTCAGTGAGTAGAGTGCTGGCCCCATATACCGAGGGTGGTGTGTTCAAACCCGGCCCTGGCCAAACTGCAACAAAAAAATAGCTGGGCGTTGTAGCAGGTGCCTGTAGTCCCAGCTACTTGGAAAGCTGAGGCAAGAGAATTGCCTAAGCCCAGGAGTTGGAGGTTGCTGTGAACTGTGACACCACAGCACTCTACTGAGGGCAGTAGAGTGAGACTATGTCTCTAAAAAAAAAAAAATCACATTAAGGACACCTATTGTGCTGTGCCTGAAATATGTGACCATGTAAACATCTAAGAGTATCCATCTCAAAAAAAATAATATGTTGTATTTTCTGCTTTAATGAAGTAGTTGGTACGATTATGCTTAGAGCATGTTTGTCTCTTTACTTAGCTGCCTCTTTTTCCTTCTAGTTAGTTCCAGTACATCCTGGATTTCTCACTTTGGAGGTATATGATCTTTGTTTGGCTTTCTTGGGTCCAGCAACGGCCCATCTCAGTGTGTCAGACATACAAGAACTGGAGCTTGATCTTATTGATAAGGTGAGAGATGTTCGCTTTACCTTAGAAATGAAGCAAGCCTCATTCTCCTTCCCCTGTGCCACTTAATACAGTCTCTGCTCACTACTGTGTGTTTATACCCGGACTTTGGGAATGTCAGTGGAAATACCCTTGAACAACTACGTTCCAACATTAAACAGATGAAGATAAATAGCACTAAAGAACAACTTAAAATAATGTACACAGAATAAGTTTATGTGATTAAAGTCTAACCAGGAGCATTTAGCATGAACAAAAATGTTTGCTGGGCGGTACCTGTAGCTCAGTGGGTAGGGCACCAGCCCCATATACAGAGGGTGGTGGGTTCAAACCTGGCCCGGGCCAAAGTGCAACAAAAAAATAGCCAGGCTTTGTGGCAGGCACCTATAGTCCCAGCTACTTGGGAGGTTGAGGCAAGAGGATCGCCTAAGCCCAAGAGCTGGAGGTTGATATGAGCTGTGTGACACCACGGCACTCTATGGAGGGTGAGAAAGTGACTATCACTACAAAAAAATTTTTTAAAAAATGTTTGCTGTACGCTAAGAGTTAGACTGTCTTTGGTGAATTGGACACCTCTACTAAAAAATCTACCTTTTTATTCTTTTTTTTTAACTACTAGGTTGAGATCAGCAAAACTGTATTAGTGACTGTGCGGGTTCTTGGCTCTTCCAAACGCCCATTCCAAAACAAATACTTCAGAAACATGGGGCTCAAACTACAGCTGGCTTCTGCCATTGTCACCCTGACGTGAGTGATTCTTCCAAGACTTCTTTTTCTCTATATTTAACACCGTGAGGCTCTTTCTCCTTGATGGCCTGGTCAGCTTTCCCTTAGGTTATTTCAGATTATCTCCCTTCCTTTTTTGTTATAGTGCCCTTCAGCCTGTACTCTCTTCCCATAGTTAGCTCTCTACAAAATACCAGCCAGGCCCAGTGGCACGTGCCTGCAGTCCCAGCTACTCAGGAGGCAAAAAGATCACTTGTGCCCAGAGTTCCAGGCTGCGGTGAGCTATGATCATACCACTGCACTCCAGACTGTGACAGAGAGTTAAAAAGAAGAAGAGGAAGAGAAGGCTATAGTGTGCTGTCATTGTGCTTGTATATGACCACTGCACTCTAGCCTGGGTTACCTGAGAACCTCTTCAAAAAAAAAAAAAAATACACATTTGAAGTGCTCAGATGTCATGTGCATCATTAACATTTTCTGACTCGGTGCCTGTGGCTCAAGTGGCTAAGTGCCAGCCACATACACTTGAGCTGGCGGGTTTGAATCCAGCCTGGGCCCGCCAAACAATGATGACAGCTGCAACCAAAAAATAGCCAGGTGTTATGGCAGACGCCTGTAGTTCCATCTACTTAGGAGGCTAAAGCAGGAGAATCACTTGAGCCCAGGAGTTGGAGATTGCTGTGAGCTGTGATATGACAGCACTCTACCCAGGGCGACAGCCTAAGGCTCTACCTCAAAAAAAGAAAAAAAATTCTATTTTCTGAAACTTCTTGATATCCTTTGGGTTTTTCAGGCAAGAGGACCTTGAAAAATATATTTAGAAAGAAAAGGGGTGGCACCTGTGGCTCAAAGGAGTAGGGCGCCAGCCTCATATGCCGGAGGTGGTGGGTTCAAACCCAGCCCCGGCCAAAAACTGGAAAAAAAAAAAATAGAAGAGGTATCGGTTGTATTCCCCTCTAAGAAAGGAGAAATTCCGGTGTTTCAAGATAATTTACTATTTGCAATTTTTCCAGTCCATTTTTTTTTTTTTTTTTTTTTTTTGTAGAGACAGAGTCTCACTTTATCACCCTTGGTAGAGTGCTATGGTTATGGTGTCACAGCTCACAGCAACCTCCAGCTTGTGGGCTTAGGTGATCCCTCTTGCCTCAGCCTCCCGAGTAGCTGGGACTGCAGGTGCCCACCATAATGTCCAGCTATTTTTTTGTTGCAGTTTGACCAGGGCCAGGCTCGAACCCACTATCTTGGGTACATAGGACCAGCACCCTACCCACTGAGCCACAGGCACCGCCCCCAGTCCATTTTTATATTGCCTTTATTCCTTTGCAACCTAAGAACAAATTTTTGCCCTTCAGGAGCTTTCTACCATTCCCATGAAATTTGTCTTAACTCTGGAAATTTATTTTCTGGCAGTTCCATCTAATCAGAGTTAGAATAAGCAGAAAATGTTAAGCACTGGCCACTCTCAAAACCAAATCTTTCTCACCTAAAAACATATGGGTTTTTTGCAGGCTAATGGAGGAACAGGACAAATACTCTGAAAACTACATCCTTCGAGCTGTCACTATTGGGCAAACCACACTTGTAGCTATTGCCAGGGACAAGATGGGGAGAAGATACACATCAGCTCCTCGGCAAATTGAAGTAAGGAAATTATCTCATCTAAAATTTGTTATTCATCTTATTTATCATCATTTGTCTTTTTCTGTTTCATTTGCACAAGTTAAAGATCACGTGACTAAGCCAGGCTCAGTGGCTAACATCTTTAATTGCAGCTACTCGGGAGGCTAAAGCTGGAAGATTGCTTGAGGCTAGGAGTTTGAACCAGCCTGGGCAACATAGATCCCATCTCTAAAACAAAACAAAAAGGGCCAGGTGCAGTGACTCACACCTATAATCCTGGCACTTGGGAGGCCAAGGTGAGAGGATAACTTGAGACCAGAAGTTTGAGGTTGCAGTGAACTATGATGATGCTATGTCACTGTAGCTCAGGCAACAACATTCTAGCCCAAGCCCAAGGAACAAAGCAAGACCCTATCTCGGGGGGGGTTGGGGGAAGAGACACAAAAATTTGATTTTGGAAAGCACTAAAAAGGATTTCAGTATATTTCCTTCACATTCCCCCCCCCCATGCTTATTTTAACATAAATTGAATTAATACTGCCTTTTTAATCTTCATCTTATAGCAAAAGTAAAATTTCCTTATATCATTAACAGCTAATTTGCAGGTTGGGCGTGGTAGCTCACTCCTGTAATCCTAACACTCTAGAAGGTGGAGGCAGTGGATTCCCTGAGCTTAGGAGTTCGAGACCAGCCTAAACCAGAATGAGACACCATCTCTAAAAATAGCCAGGCGTCTGTAGTCCCAGCTACTGGGGACGCTGAGGCAAGAAGAGCTTGAACCCAAGAGTTTGAGGTTGCTGTGAGCGATGAGGTCATGGCATTCTATGAAGGGCAACAAAATGAGACTCTGTCTCAAAGAAAGGAAGAAAGGAATTTGGCCAGGGCCCAGGTTTAAACCCACCACCCTTGGTATATGGGGCCGGCTGAGCCACAGGCACCACTGAAGCAAAAGAACCATCTAAGCCCAGAAGTTGGAGGTTGCTGTGAGCTATGACCATCACAGCACTCTACCGAGGGCAATAAGGTGAGGCTCCCATCTCTTAAAAAAAAAAAACTAACAACAACAAAGAAAGGAAGGAAGGAAAGGAGGGAGGGAGGGAGGGAGGAAGGAAGGTAGGAGAGAAAGAAAGAAAAGTGTTCTCTCTACTTTTATTTAATATATATTTCTTTTCTTTGTTTTTGTTTGAGACAGAGTCTCACTATGTCACCCTGGGTAGAGAGCCGTGGCATCACAGCCCACAGCAACCTCAAACTCTTGGGCTTAAGCGATTCTCTTGCCTCAGCCTCCCAAGTAGCTGGGACTACAGGCACCCACCACAAGACTCCACTATTTTTTTTTTTTTTAAGAGACAGAGTGTCACTTTATCACCCTTGGTAGAGTGCCATAGCATCACACAGCTCACAGCAACCTCCAACTCCTGAGCTTAGGTGATTCTCTTGCCTCAGCCTCCCGAGTAGCTGGGACTACAGGTGCCTACCACAACATCTGGCTACTTTTTTTGGTTGTTATTGCAGTTTGGCTGGGGCTGGGTTCGAACCCATGACCCTTGGTATACGGGGCCAGCGTCCTACTCACTGAGCCACAGGTGCCACCCAAGGCTCCACTATTTTTAAGTTGTAGTTGTCATTGTTATTTGGCAGGCCCGGGCTGGATTTGAACCTGCCAGCTCCAGTGTATGTGGCTGGCGCCCTACTGGCTTGAGCTATAGGCACTGAGCCTAATATATATATTTCATAGAAAGTAAACAGGAAAATGAACTGTAAACATAATTTTAATGGTCACTTTTAGTCCAGCAAGTGGACATATAACTTATTTAAGTATTCCCACTTAAATAATTTAATTTTTTTGCTATTATCATTATTTATTTATTTATTTTGAGACAAAGTCTCACTATGTGGTGCTCGGTAGAGTGCTGTGGCATCACAGCTCACAGCAACCTCAAACTCTTGGGCTTAACAGATTCTCTTGCTTGCCTCAGCCTCCCAAGTAGCTGGGACTACAGGCACCCACCACAACACCCAGATATTTTTTGTTGCAGTTGTAATTGTTGTTTAGCTGGCCCAGCCAGGTTCGAACCCTCTACCCTCAGTGTGTGTGGCTGGCACCGTAACCACTGTGCTATGGGCACCAAGGCTTTTTTGCTATTATTAATAAAAGTTTTATACATAAATAAAATTAAAATACATATTCTTATGTTTAACTTCTTTGTACATAATCAGAAGTTTTCTTTAGAATAAGATCATGATCATTTATTATGAAATTGACTCTAGTTAGTCACTCTTGTCCTTTTGATTTTCTCCTTAAGGTGTTTCCTCCATTCAGACTTGTTCCAGACAAAATGACGCTAATTCCAACTAACATGATGCAGGTGATCTTAAAGGCAGAATAATAAGATTTACCTCTTCCCCTTTCCTCTCTCTCTCTCTCTCTCTACCCTTCTCCCCTGATGCCTCCTTTTGTCTACTCTTAGCCAAGGGCAACTATATCTGATAAAAAAAATTATTAATAGATCCTTTTGTATTTCATAAGCTACTGACTGTGTTTTCACACATATGAGCAAACCTTGTCATTACCTGTCTGATGTGAAAAAAAAAAAGAAGAAAATTAGTATTTTCCTTGACCCATTATATACCTCACGTAAACTAATTGTTGGAATTCCATAGGTCATTTACAGCACTTCCACATCTTCTGAATTTGAGTTGATATGGGATATGCTATCTGGGAAATGGGAGAAGATGAAGCCAAATTGGGGAAGAAGTCAAATTGCTTGGACAAAATGTTGGGAAAAGAGATGTGGCTTCTTCCCCCAGGTGTTCAATAGTATGTTTAAATTCCAGGTAATGTCTGAAGGTGGCCCACAGCCCCAATCTATCATTCACTTCTCCATCAGTAATCAGACCGTGGCTGTTGTTAATAGGAGGGGACAAATTACAGGGAAGGTGGTTGGCACAGCTGTGGTCCATGGCACCATCCAGATGGTAAATGAAGACACTGGCAAGGTCATTGTATTTTCCCAGGTATTGGTTCTTTGCTGTGCTTGCCTTCTACTCTTCTATCTGGTAGCCATATTGGAGGTATTAGGGGCTGGGGAGGAGGTGGGAAGAGTGGGTGTCAGCAGCCCAGGAAAACTCTTTTAGTCCCCCTCACCTGGTATTCTCTAAACCAGGCATGAAAAAAATATACTATCTAGTGAAAAACCCATAGAGTGCTTGGCATAAGACATGGCCTTTATCCTTAAAGAATTCTTTAACAAACAAAAACAGCTAGGTGCAGTGGGTCAGGCTTGTAATCCTAGCACTCTGGGAGGCAGGGGCAGGTGAATTGCTTGAGCTCACAAGAACCAGACCAGCCTGAACAAAAGCAATACCCCATCTTTTTTTTTTTTTTTTTTTAGAAAGAGTCTCATTTATGTCGCCCTCGGTACAGTGCCAGTGGCATCACAGCTCACAGCAACCTCAAATTCCTGGGCTTAAGAGATTCTCTTGCCTCAGCCTCCCAAGTAGCTGGGACTACAGGTGCCCACCACAATGCCCAGCTATTTTTTGTTGCAGTTGTCATTATCATTTAGCAGGCCCAGACCGAGTTCAAACCCACCAGCCCCAGTGTATGTGGCTGACACCATAACCACTTGTGCTATGGGCGCCAAGCTGCAAGACCCTCACCTTTACTAAAAATAGAAAAACTGGGCTCAGTGCCCATAGTTCAGTGGTTAGGGTGCTGGCCACATACACCGGGGCTGGCGCATTTGAACCCAGCCCCAGCCTGCTAAACAACAATTACAACTACAAAAAAATAAAGCCAGGCATTGTGGCAGGCCCCTGTAGTCCCAGCTACTTGGAAGGCTGAGGCAAGAGAATAGCTTAAGTCCAAGAGTTTGAGGTTGCTGTGAGCTATGACTCCGCAGTACTCTACCAAGGGGGACATAGTGAGACTCTGTCTCAAAAAAAAAAAAAAGAAAGAAAGAAAAACTGAGGCAAGAGAATTACTTGAGCCTGAGTTGGAGGTTGCAGGTTGCAGGTTGCTGTGAACTACGCGCCATGCTGCTCTACCCAGGGCAGCAACTTGAAACTCTGTCTCAAATGAATAAATAAATAAATAAAATGCCGATGTTGTAAGGGTTTGTATTGCATGCGGAAAAACAGCAAGCTAGTTATAAAGAAAATGCTTTTTCTTCCCTCTATGGAGCAGGATGAAGTACATATTGAAGTTGTCCAGCTAAGAGCTGTTCGGATCCTTGCAGCTGCAACTAGACTTATCACAGCTACTGAAGTCAGTATGATGGCTCTGTTGTGGCCTCATCATTCTGATAATGCCAACTGGGCAGGATATACGTGCATATAGCACAGTAGCACTTTTCTTTTTCAGATGCCAGTTTATGTCATGGGAGTGACCAGTACCCAGACCCCTTTCTCCTTTAGCAATGCCAACCCTGGGCTCACATTCCACTGGTCCATGAGCAAAAGGGATGTGCTGGATCTAGTGCCTCGACATTCAGAGGTATGAATTCACCTGTTTGTTGTATTATCTTTGGGATCTTGATATTAAATATATTTTATTTCATCTTTTTTTTCCTGAATTTTTTGTTGCTTTGTTTATAAATTTTTATTTTATTTTATTTATTTTTATTTATTTATTTTTTGAGACAGTCTCACTTTGTTGCCCTTGGTAAAGTGCTGTGGTATCATAGCTTACAGCAACTTCAAATTTCTGGGCTCAAGCGATTCTCTTGCCTCAGCCTCCCAAGAAGCTGGGACTACAGGTGCCCACCACAACACTCAGTTATTTTTAGACACGAGGGCTCGCTCTGACTCAGGCTGGTCTCAAACCAGTGAGATTAGGCAATCTACTGGCCTCCGCATCCCAGAGTGCTGGGATTACAGGCATCCTTTAGTTTTCTTATCTAAAGTACCATTTTTTTTTCTTTTGAGATAGTGTGTCATTGTGTAGCCCAGGCTAGAGTCCTGTAGCATCATAGCTCACAGTAACCTCAAACTCTTGGGCTCAAGCAATCTTCTTGCCTCAGCCTCCAGGGTAGTTGAGACTACAGGCACCTACCCACAAACACCTGGCTGGCTTTTCTTTTTTTCCTTTTTTTTTTTTTTTTTTGAGACAGAGTGTCTTTGTGTTGCTCTCAGTAGAGTGCCATGGTGTCACAGCTCATAGCAACCTCAGACTCTTGGGCTTAATTGATTCTCTTGCCTCAGTGTCCCAAGTAGAGTTGCCTGCCTGTTTTTTTGTAGTTGCAGTTGTCACTGTTGTTTGGTAGATCTGGGCGGGGTTCGAACCCCCCAACCTCCATGTATGTGGCCAGTGCCCTAGCGCTTAAGCTACAAGTGCCAAGCCATGGTTTTTCTATTTTTAGTAGACAGGGTCTTGCTCTTTCTCTGGCTGGTCTCAAACTCCTGAGCTCAAGGGATCCTCCCACCTCAGCTTCCCAGATTGCTGGGACTAGCTAGGAGCCACTGTGGCAGCCTAGGCATCATTCCTTTGTCTAGTAGAAGAAACAATTGTAGCTCTACCAGAAGAGCCACACAAATGTTTTCTTTTCCTACCTCAGACAAACTGGATAACGACAATGGCAATAGAAAGGTCTTCATGCTCCACAAGGTAGATTTCCTACACTATAGACATGCTAACACTTATACATTCACTTGGATTAAACACTTGAAAACCACTCATTCCTTAGCATGAGACTTTCAGACAACCGATTGAGATCACAAAGGAAATGGGAGTTTTTATTTAGAGGAGGAAGGAAAGCTGATTTTAAAACTTGGGACTCTATTGTGAGTTAAGCGAGCTATAAGGTCTTCAGGGTTTTGGACAGCAAGAAGGCAAAGGAGATAGGACGTGAAATGAATACTGAAAAAGAGGTAGGTGCTACTCAATATTTGCCTTAGTGTTGGCCCCTTCCATTCCTATTACCAGAAGTCTATCAAGTTCTTGTCCTCCTTATCCAGTCTAAGCTGGAATGATAAGTGAAGCAAGTAGGGAGATGGTCAGCCAGTTTTAGCACACTCTTAAAATGGGAGCTTCCCAGCTCAGTGTCTGTAGCTCAGTGAGTAAGGGTGCCAGCCACATACATGAAAGCTGGTAGGTTTGAGCCCAGCCTGGGCCTACTAAACAACAATGACAACTACAACCAAAAAGTAGCCAGGCGTTGTGGTGGGCACCTGTAGTCCCAGCTACTCGGGAGGCTGAGGCAAGAGAATCAGTCACTGATTGTCACTGTTGTTTGGTAGATCTGGGCGGGGTTCGAACCCCCCAACCTCGGAGGCTGAGGCTTAAAGAGTTTGAGGTTGCTGTGAGTTGTGACACCAAAGCACTCTACTAAGGGCAACACAGTGCTCTGTCTCAAAAAAAAAAAAGAAAGAAAGAAAAGAAAAGAAAAGAAAAGGGAGCTTCCCTTTTGGACCTTCCTTTTCCGTCACACTGAACTCCATGAGTAGATTGCTGCCCTTCTCTCTCATCTCAAGTTCTACTGTCTAAACTCATTATAGAAACTACTTCCATCATTTCCTTTCTTCTATCAGTGAATTGACATTGAGATAATATAAGAAAGAATCTTGGGGAGGCTTGCCAGAATTAGTTGAGCATGGCAAACAAAGGCTTATTTTAAGGGTGATTATTATGCTGCTGGGAATATGAAAAAATATTTAGCTATGAAAGCCAGGCTTGGCATCTGCCTATAATGCTGGCACTTTGGGAGGCTGACATGGGACAATTGCTTGTAGGAGTTGGAAACTACCCTGAGCAACATAGCAAGACCCCATCTTCACAAAAACCAAAAATTAGCCAGGTACAACCTATAGTCCCAGCTACTTGGAAAGCTAAGGTGGGCAGATCACTGGAACCCAGGACTTCGAGGTTGCAGTGAGCTATGATCATTCCCACTGCACCCCAGCCTGTGTCACAGAGCCAGATACTGTCTCTAAAAAACAAGAAAATAAAACAAAAACAAAAGCTATGAAAAGAAATTCTGTACTCTATCTAGTTCTTCTAGTTAGCTATTTCCAACATACATTTTTCTTATTGTTAACAACAAAGACAGAAGGCAGTGTTTATTCATGAATAGTTCTTACTTCATCCCCTTACTGTTTTAGGTTTTCCTACAGCTCCCACTGGAGAATAACTTTGCCATGGTTGTCCACACAAAAGCAGCTGGGCGGACCAGTATTAAAGTCACTGTTCGCTGTATGAACAGTTCCTCTGAGCAGTTTGAGGGGAATTTCTTGGAACTGTCTGATGAAGTTCAGATCCTGGTAAGCACCCAAACCTAAATCTTATTTTTGTATGTTAAGAAGTAGAAAATTGGGGCAGCGCCTGTGGCTCAAAAGGGTAGGGCACCAGCCCCATATGCCAGAGGTGGTAGGTTCAAACCTCAGCCCCGGCCAAAAAAAATATATAAGGCCTACCTTCCCAATTCCATCTCCTCAACTGAGAGGCAGAATAAACAGACAAAAATACATACAAAAAAAAAAAAAAAGAAGAAGAAAATTATATTTCCTTATAATCCATGAAGGGCTTAGTCTGTATAAAGCTAAAAAATTGCTAGAGGGATTCCTGAAACAGGTTTATGGTTTCTTTGTCATGCCTGCTAATTGCTTGTGTATAGTACTGACATTAGAAACCTTAGCACACATACGCCCTTCATTTCCCCACACATGGAACAAAAGATTTGAACATACCTTATTAAATGTGTTATGATGGGTGGCACCTGTGGCTCAAAGGAGTAGGGCGCCAGCCTCATATACCAGAGGTGGTGGGTTCAAACCCAGCCCAAGCCAAAAACTGCAAAAATTAATTAATTAATTAATAAAATAAGTAAATGTGTTATGATATAGTACATTTAAATATATTCACAGGGGCAGTGCCTGTGGTTCAGTGGGTAAGGCGCCAGCCCCATATACTGAGGGTGGCAGGTTCGAACCCAGCACCAGCCAAATTGCAACAAGAACAAAAAAAAAAAAATAGCTGGGTGCCTGTATTCCCACCTACTCAGGAGGCTGAGGCAAGAGATTCACCTAAGCCCAGGAATTGGAGATTGCTGTGAGCTGTGACACCACAGCACTCTACCAAGGGTGATAAAGTGAGACTCTGTCTCTTAAAAAAAAAAAATGAAGTCATTTCCACTCAGATCAGGAACCAGGCAAGGATGCCCACTGTCTCCACTGCTTTTTAACATTGTAGGGAAGTCTTAGCCCCCCACAATCAGGCAAGAGAAGTCAATCAAGGAGATTCAAATAGGACCAGAGGAGATCAAACTGTCACTCTTCACAGATGATATGATTACACATCTGGAAAAACCCAGGGAATCAACTACAAAACTCCTAGAAGTGATCGAGGAACACAGCAGTGTTTCAGGTTACAAAATTAACACTCACAAATCTGTAGCCTTTATACCAACGATAGTCAAGGGGGAAAAAACAATCAAGGACTCTATTCCCTTTATATTAGTGCCAAAGAAGATGAAATATCTGGGAGTGAATCTAACTAAGGATGTGAAAGATCTCTATAAAGAGAATTATGAAACTCTGAGAAAAGAGATAGCTGAAGATATTAACAAATGGAAAAACATACCATGCTCATGGCTGGGAAGAATCAACGTTGTTAAAATGTCTATACTACCTAAAACAATCTACAGATTTAATGCAATCCCTTTTAAAGCACCTCTGTCATACTTTAAAGACCTGGAAAAATTAGTACTTCGTTTTATATGGAAACAGAAAAAACCTCAAATACCCAAGACAGTACTCAGAAATAAAAACAAATAGGGAGGAATCACGCTCCCAGACTTCAGACTATACTATAAGTCAATAGTGATCAAAACAGCATGGTACTGGCACAAAAATAGAGTGGTAAGTATATGGAACAGAATTGAAGACCAAGAGGTGAACCCAGACACTTAATGTCCTTTGATTTTTGATAAGCCTATCAAAAATATAAATTGGGGGAAAGATTCTCTATTCAACAAATGGTGCTGGGTGAATTGGCTGGTAACCTGTAGAAAACTGCAACTGGACCCACACCTTTCTCCTCTAACAAAAATTGACTCTCGCTGATTAAAGGACTTAAACTTAAGACAAGAAACAATAAAAATTCTTACAGAGAGTGCAGGGGAAACTCTTGAAAAAATTGGCCTGGGAGAATACTTTAGGAAGAGGACACCTCGGGCAATTGAAGCAACATCAAAAATACATTACTGGAATCTGATCAAATTGAAAAGCTTCTGCACTGCCAAGAACACAGTAAGTAAAGCAAATAGACAGCCCTCAGAATGGGAGAGATTTTTGCAGCTTATCTTTGTGACAAAGGTCTAAGAACCAGAATCCACAGAGAATTCAAACTAATTACTAAACAAAAAACAAGTGATCCCATCTCATTGTGGGCAAGAGATATGAACAGAAGCTTCTCTGAAGAAGATAGGCACATGGTCTACAGACACATGAAAAAATGCTCATCATCATTAATCATCAGAGAAATGCAAACCAAAACTACTCTAAGATACCATCTAACTCCAGTAAGAATAGCCCACATCACAAAATCCCAAACCTATAGATGTTGGCGTGGATGTGGAGAAAAGGGAACACTTCTGGACTGCTGGTGGGAATGCAAGCTAGTACATTCCTTTTGGAAGGAAGTTTGGGGAACACTCAGGGATCTAAATGTAGACCTGCAATTTGATCCTGCAATTCCTCTTCTAGGTATATATCCAAAGGACTAAAAATCATTTGGCAATAAAGATATTTGCACTAGATTGTTCATTGCAGCTCAATTCATAATTGCCAAGTTGTGGAAGAAGCCCAAGTGCCCATCGACCCATGAATGGATTAATAAATTGTGGAATATGTATGGAATACTATGCAGCATTTTTAAAAAATGAAGACTTTACCTCTTTTATGTTTACATGGGATAGAGCTGGAAAATACTCTTCTTAGTAAAGTATCTCAGGAATGGAAAAAATATATATCCAATGTACTCAGTACTACTGTGAAACCAATTTACAATCACTCACACATGCATATGAAAAATGAACCACAACTATAGCCTGGTATGAAAGAAGTAAGGAGAGGGAGAAGGTGAAGGAGGGGGGTGGGTTAATAGAAGGAGGGCTGGTAGGGGGACCACACCTATGGAGCATATTGCAAGTACACGTTGGATCTATCAGATGTAGAACACAAATGTCGTAATCCTGTAAGTGGGTAATTGACGTGAAGGCTATATTGTTTAGTAGGATGTAAGCACTCCAATTTGTACAAGTAAACAACACATTGAACCCATGATGGCATAAATGTATTTATGATCCAGTACAAATGACTTAATAAAAGAAAAAAGAAAAAAATTATATTCACAGGTAGAATGAAATATAATCCTAACTTCTAGTAAGGTATAAGAGTATGAAGTTTCTCCAGATAATTGTAGGCTAAAAGCTAAGTAGTCATATCATTTTTAGATTAAAAATACAAGTTGGGGCTCAAGCCGCTAAGGCACCAGCCACATACACCCAAGGTGGAGGGTTCGAATCCCCAGCCCGGGCATGCCAAACAACAATGATGGCTGCAACCAAAAAATGGCCGGGCGTTGTGGCGGGTGCCTGTGGTCCCAGCTACTTGGGAAGCGGAGGCAGGAGACTCGCTTGAGCCCAGAGCCCAGGAGTTGGAGGTTGCTATGAGCTGTGATGCCATGGCACTCTACCCAAGGGGATAGCTTGAGGCTCCGTCTCAAAAAAAAAAAAAATAAATAAATAAATAAATACAAGTTGGGTTTGGGGTGGCACCTGTGGCTCAAAGGAGTAGGTCGGACCCCACATGCTGGAGGTGGTGGGTTTAAACCCAGCCCCAGCCAAAAAAAAAACTGCAAAAAAAAATTTAAAAATAAATACAAGTTGAGGCTCAGCGCCTGTAGCTCAAGTGGCTAAGGCACCAGCTACATAGACCAGAGCTGGAGGGTTCAAATCCAGCCCAGGCCTGCCAAAGAACAATGACAACTCCAACCAAAAAATAGCCGGGCATTGTGGCAGTACCTATAGTCCCAACTACTTGGGAAGCTGAGGCAAGAGAATAGCTTAAGCCCAGGAATTGGAGGTTGCTGTGAGCTGTGATGCCACGGCACTCTACCCAGGATGACAGCTTGAGGCTTTGTCTAAAAAAAAAGTACAAGTTGAGATCAGTGCCCATAGCTTAGCCGCTAGGGTGCCTGCCACATACACTAGGGCTGGCGGGTTCAAACCCACCCCCAGGCCTGCTAAACAGCAATGAAAATTACAACAAAAAAATAGCTAGGTGTTGTAGTGGGCACCAGTAGTTCCAGCTACTTGGGAGGCTGAGGCAAGAGAATCACTTAAGCCCAAGAGTTTGAGGTTACTATGAGCTGTGATGCTATGGCACTCTACCAAGGGCAACATAGTGAGACTCTGTCTCAAAAAAATAAAATTGTAATGGGGTGAGATAAGGACAACTGACTCAAGTTAGATGTTCAAAAAGGAGGGTGGTGGCTGTGGCTCAAGGGATAGAGCACTGGTCCTATAGACTGAGGGTGGCAGGTTCAAACCCAACCCCAGCCAAACTGCAACAACAACAACAACATAGCCAGGCGTTGTGGCAGGCGCCTGTAGTCCCAGGTACTCAGGAGGCTGATGCAAGAAAATCTTCTAAGCTCAGGAGTTGGAGGTTGCTGAGAGCTGTGATGCCAAAAGAAGTTCAAAAGGGAGTCTTTTATTAACTGCGGGGCTGTCTCAGCAAAGCCTAAGGCAGACTAAGTGAGAGAGCATTGAAGGGTCTGAAGTTGGGGTTGTTATAGTCTGAAAGTTGGCAAAGGGACAAACAGGTGGGCTAAAAGTTGGCAAAAGAAGCAAAAAGCAAGTGCAGGGTCAAGATGACTCCTTTTACAGAAGCGAACCCTGCAATTTTAGAGAATTAACAGATAGGTAACATAAAGGCAACATAAAGCAGATCTGGCAATTAGCGAATAAGTAAAACAATTTGCCACAGCACTTAGCTTGTTAACTCTCAGCATGACAGTACTTGGGCCATTAGTTCTTATCTTGTCCTGTTCTGGCCCAATCCAGACCGACCTAAGAGTAACGGTGTCTGTCATCATTTCATAGTTATGGTATTCTCATCTTGTGTCCTTTCATCTTCTATCCTACACAGCCCCCTGGTGCAAGTTGGTGGCAGACGGTATCCATCTTATGGGGGTGATGAGGCTGCTGGCACCCATCTCAAATAAACTAAAAAATATAAGTTACAGAGCCCCAAGACTCTGCCCCTGAGGCTCCACTGCTGGTACTGGGTCCACAGCTCCACTCTCAATCAGCCCTGTTGCCAAGCCCATGACCCCACCTCCTGAGGCCCCAGCATTGCCCACAGGCCTGGCCTAAGGCTCCGCTCTTGAGCCTCAACTGTGCCACTGGGCCTAAAGCTTTTCTGTTGCTGCTCTTTCCCCTAAGCTCTACCACTACCACAACACCCCTGGACCCAGCTCCAAGGCTCCCCACTGCTATCAAGTTCCACAGCCATACTTCCAAGGCTCTATCTTGCAGCCTGGTAGAACCCACCTGGTGGTCCAGCACCCTGCCAGGAACTGCTTCCAATCTCCAGCCTCCATCACACCTGGACCCAGAGTGAGCAAATGCCCACAGCCTGGACACCCATGACCCCTGCCTAGAATAGCCTCATCCAGATGCCACTGTCACTCCTGTGGGAAGAGACAGATAGAGCAATGCTCTAAAACACCAGACTCTCTAGAGAGGCTCTCACCCAGACCCCAACTGGAGATGCCAACAGCAGCCTGGAACAACCCAGCATTCCATAGGAAGATCAATCAGCACCAGCTTGAACTGCAACAGTCACAAGGAAATAGGATAAAACAGAACAGCTGCATTACAGACTCTCAGTGCACCTACCCCTCCCCTGCAAGGTCATCGAAACAGAAATCAAAAAACAAATACTGGACTTAAACAGTACTCTAGAACAAATGGACCTAATGCACACTTATGGAACCAAAATTACTAAATATACATTCCACCTAATATTTGTAGCTAAAATTACTAAATATACATTCCACCTAATATCTTAGGTCTCAGCAAATTCAAAAAAATTGAAATAATACTATGTATCTTCTCAGACCATACTGGAATAAAACTAGAAATCAACTCCAAGAGAAACACTGAAATTCTACACAAAGCCATGGAAATTAAACTTGCTATTGAACAATCCTTGGGTCAATGATGAAATTAAGATGGAACTCGAAAGATTCCTTGAGCAACAAAGGGGACACAAGTTGTCAAAATCTATGACATACGGTAAAAGCAGTCCTAAGGGAAAAATTCATAGCCTTAAATTCCTATATCAGACAAACAAATAACTGGTAAGGTATAAGAGGATGAATAGTTTCTCCAGATGATTGTAGGCTAAAAGTTAAGTAGTCATATCATTTTTAGATTAAAAATACAAGTTGGGTTGGGTGGCAACTGTTTCTGGCACCCCACAAATTAACAACCTAATGTTACATTTCAAGGAACTAGAAAAGGAAGAGCAAACCAAACCCAAAACAAGCAGGAGGGAAAAAATAACAAAACTCAAATCAGAACTAAATGAAATGGCCAGGTGCAATGGCTCACCCCTGTAATCCCAGCACTTGGGAGGCTGAGGCAAGTGGATTGCCTGAGCTCACAGGTTTGAGACCAGCCTGAGCAAGAGCAAGACCCCATCTCTAAAGCTGGGAATTGCGGCAGGCGCCTATAGTCCCAGCTACTGGGGAGACTGAGGCAAGAGAATCATTTGAGGTTGCTGTGAGCTGAGATGCCAAGGCACCCTACCAACGGTGACCAAGTGAGACTCTGTCTCAAAAAAAAAAAAGAACAAAATGAAATATAAACCAAAAAAATACAAAGGATTAACAACACAAAAAGTTGGTTCTTTGAAAGATGAACAAAATCCAGGGCAGCACCTGTGGTTCACTGGGTAGGGCACCGGCCCCATATACCAAGGGTGGTAGGTTCAAACCCGGCCCTGGCCAAACTGCAACAAAAAAATAACCAGGCATTATGACAGGCACCTGTAGTCCCACCTACCCAGGAGGCTGAGGCAAGAGAATCACTTAAGCCAAGAATTGGAGATTGCTGTGAACTGTGTGACGCCACAGCACTCTATCGAGTGCGATAAAGTGAGACTCTGTCTCTAAAAAAAAAAAAAGAAGAAAGAAAAATAGCCAGGTGTTGTAGGGGGCACCTGTAGTCCCATTCAGGAGGCTATAACAGAAAGATTGCTTAAGCCCCAAAATTTTAGTTTGCTGTGAGCTAGGCTAACATCATGGCACTCTATCCTAGAGCAACAAAATGAGACTCTGTCTCAAAAAAAGAAAAAAAAACTATAAAGCCAGGCACTGTGGCTAACGTCTGTAATCTCAGCAATTGGGAGGCCGAGGTGGGTGGATTACCTGAGCTCACGAGTTCAAGACCAGCCTGAGCAAGAGCGAGACCCTGTCTGTAAAAAATAGCTGGGTGTTGTGGTGGGCACCTGTAATCCCAGCTACTTGGGAGGCTGAGGCAAGAGGATTGTTTGAACCCAAGAGTTTGAGGTTGCTGTGAGCTATGACAACACAGCACTCTACCAAGGGTGACAAAGTAAGAGTCTGTTTCAAAAAGAAAAAGAAATTATGGCTTAAAGAATAAACTATGATGGGCTCAGCACCTGTGGCTCAAGTGGCTAAGGCACAAGCCACATACACCTGAGCTGTTGGTTCAAATCCAGACTAGGCCTGCCAAACAACAATGACAGCTGCAACCAAAAAATAGCCAGACACTGTGCCAGGCACCTGTGGTCCCAGCTACTTGGGAGGCGGAGGCAGGAGAATCACTTGAGCCCAGGATCTGGAGGTTGCGGTGAGCTGTGATGCCACAGCACTCCACCCAGGGAGGGCAACAGCTTGAGGCTCTGTCTCAAAAATAAATAAAAAATAAACTACAATGTTTATAAAAGGCTTGGTACCTATATCTCAGTGGTTAGGGCACAGGCCACATACACTGAGACAGGCAATTTAAACCCCACCTAGGTCTGCTAAACAATAATGACAACTGCAACAAAAAAAATAGCCGGGCATTGTGGTGGACACCTATAGTCACAGCTATTTAGGCAAGAGAATCACTTAAGCCCAAGAATTAGAGGTTGCTGCAAGCTATGACACCACAGCACTCTAACAAGGGTGACATAGTGATACTGTCTCAAAAAATTAAAAATGTGGCTAGGCGCCTATGACTCAAGTGGCTAAGGCACCAGCCACATACACCTAAGGTGGCGGGTTAGAATCCAGGCCGGGCCCGCCAAACAACAATAATGGCTGCAACCAAAAAATAGCTGGGTGTTGTGGCAGGTGCTGTGGTCCCAGCTACTTGGGAGGCTGAGGCAGGAGACTCACTTGAGCCCAGGAGTTGAAGGTTGCTGTGAGATGTGCTGCCATGGCACTCTACCCAGAGAGACAGCTTGAGGCTCTGTCTCCAAAAAAAAAAAAAATGTTTAGGGCCACTCCTGTGGCTCAATGAGTAGGGGCCTGCCCCTTATACCAAGGATGGTGGGTTCAAACCCAGTCTCGGCCAAATTGCAAGAAAAAATAGCCAGGCATTGTGGTGGGCACCTGTGGTTCCAGCTACTTGGGAGGCTGAGGCAAGAGAATCACCTAAGCCCAAGAGCTGGAGGTTGCTGTGCGCTCTGACAGCACAGCACTCTACCAAGGGCAACAAAGTAAGACTCTGTCTCTTAAAAAAAAAGAAAAAAAAAGTTTATTAAAAAAAGGACAAGTTGGTTCAGTGCCTGTGGCTCAAGTGGCTAAGGCGCCAGCCACATACACCTAAGGTGGCAGGTTCGAATCCAGCCTGGGCCTGCCAAACAACAATGACGCTGCAACCAAAAAACAGCCAGGTGTTGTGGCAGGCGCCTGTGGTCCCAGCTACTTGGGAGGCAGAGGCAGGAGACTCACTTGAGCCCAGGAGTTAGAGATTGCTGTGAGCTGTGATGCCACAGCACTCTACCCAGGGGGACAGCTTGAGGCTCTGTCTCAAAAAAAAAAGACAAGTTACCATTTATGTGGGACAAGTAAATTTCTCCGTTTCTGAATTTGAGACTGATACATATTTTTTCTTTTTTTCCTCTTTAATTTAGCTTTCGTTCTCAGTTGCTAGGGCACCAGCCACATACACTGGAGCTGGCAGGTTCAAATCCAGCATGGGCCTGCCAAACAATAATGACAACTACAACCAAAAAATAGCCAGGCATTGTGGTGGGCACCTGTAGTCCCAGCTACTTGAGAGACTGAGGCAAGAGACTTGCTTAAGCTTAAAAGTTTGAGGTTGCTGTGAGCTGTAGCACCACAGCACTTCACTGAGGGCGACATAATGAGACTATGTAAAAAAAAAAAAAGTGCTTTACTAGAAGGTAGAAGACCTGGGTGGTGTCTCTTACTAATTTTATTTTATTTATTTTTATTTTTTTGTAGAGACAGAGTCTCACTTACTAACCCTCAGTAGAGTGTCGTGGTGTCACAGCTCACAGCAACTCCTAGGCTTAGGCGATTCTCTTGCCTCAGGCTCCCAAGTAGCTGGGACCACAGGCGCCCGCCACAATGCCCGGCTTTTTTTTTTTTTTTTTTTTGCAATTTGGCCAGGGCTGGGGTTGAACCTGCCACCCTTGGTATATGGGGTTGGTGCCCTACCCACTGAGCAATAGGCCCAACTAATTTTATATTATACATTCTTTGTTTCCAAATCTTATTTCAGGTTACCAAGGGTAAAATAAGAAATTTCAAAGTTATTTATACCTAATATTTAAGTAATACAAAGGATGTGGTTAAGTGTAAACTTTGCCAAATGCCCAGGCCCTTACTACCAAGTTGGACACAAAGTTCATATTAGGTTGTATTTCTAGAATAATCATCTGTGTTTTGAATGCCTGGTTCATTTAAGAAAGAAGTATTGTGGAAGATTTTAGACTATTTAGAAGTTAGACTATTGATTTATAGTTGTTGTTTAATAGCATGTAATCTTGAGATTACACTGAAGTTCATATGTAAGTAAAGGTCATAATTTATCAGAAATGAAGAAAGGCTTATTTTTTCATTGTAGGTGTTTGAAAAACTCCAACTTTTCTATCCAGAGTGCCAGCCTGAGCAGATTCTGATGCCTATGAACTCTCAGCTCAAACTCCATACTAACAGGTAAATAGAAAGGAAAAGGAAAATCCAGATTCTAATTTTAAGTATCTTCAGTAAAGCTTTGCACATAGAAAGAACTACCTTTGCTTTGTAGGTGATTTTTCTAACTTCTGAATAATTTTTTTAGCTGAGGTGAAATTCACATAACATAAAACTTTTTTTTTTTTTTTTGAGACAGAGCCTCAAACTGTCACCTGGGCAGAGTGCTATGGCATCACAGCTCACAGCAACCTCCAACTCCTGGGCTCAAGCAATTCTCCTGCCTCCGCCTCCCAAGTAGCTGGGATTACAGGTACCTGCCACAACACCCAGCTATTTTTTGGTTGCAGCCGTCATTGTTGTTTGGCAGGCCCAGCTGGATTCAAACCTGCCAGCTCAGGTGTATGTGGCTGGTGCCTTAGCCGCCTGAGCCACAGGTGCTGCCCCATAAAACTATTTTTTTGAGGCTCAGCGCCTGTAGCTCAAGTGGCTAGGGTGCCAGCCACATACACCAGAGCTGGCAGATTCAAATCTAGCCCAGGCCTGCCAAACAGCAATGACAACTACAACCAAAACAAAATAGCTGGGTGTTGTGGTGGGCATCTGTAGTCCCAGGTACTTGGGAGGCTGAGGCAAGAGAATCACTTAAACCCAGGAGTTGGAAGTTGCTGTGAGCTATGATGCCACAGCACTCTACCCAGGGTGATAGCTTAAGGCTCTGTCTCAAAAAAAAAAAAACTATTTTTTTTGAGACAGAGTTTTACTTTGTTGCCCTTGGTAGAGTGCCATAGCATCATAGCTCACAGCAACCTCAAACTCTTATTTTATTTTTGTTCTTTTTCTTTTTTTTTCTTTTCTTTTTTTTTTTTGAGACAGAGCCTGTTGCCCTGGGTAGAGTGCTGTGCCATCACAGCTCACAGCAACCTCCAACTCCTGGGCTCAAGCGAGTCTCCTGCCTCTGCCTCCCAAGTGGCTGGGACTACAGGCGCCCACCACAACACCCAGGTATTTTTTGGTTGCAGCCATCATTGTTGTTTGGCGGGCCTGGGCTGGATTTGAACCCACCAGCTCAGGTCTATGTGGCTGGCACCTTAGATGCTTGAGCCACAGATGCCAAGCCTATTTTTGTTCTTTTTCTTCAGTTTTCTTTTTCTACAGATGGGTCTTGCTTTGTTGTCCAGGCTGTCTTGAATGCCTGGCCTCCTGCAATACTCTTGCCTTGGCCTCCCAAAGCACTGGAATTACAGACATAAATCACCATGCCTGGCCTAACTTTATTTTTTTTTTATTGACAAAAAATAAGTATACATATTCATGAGCAATATAGTGATGTTTCAACATATATAATGTATAGTGATCAGATCAGTGTAATTAGCATATCCACCATCTTAAACATTTATCATTTCTTTATGTTAAGAATGTTCAATATCGGCTCGGCGCCTGTGGCTCAATCGGCTAAGGCACCAGCCACATACACCTAAGGTGGCGGGTTCGAATCCCCAGCCAGGGCCCGCCAAACAACAATGATGGCTGCAACCAAAAAATAGCCGGGCGTTGTGGCGGGCGCCTGT
>CAUYQV010194442.1:0-22837 GCA_963574575.1 Galagoides demidoff | reverse complement strand
TAAAAATAAGCACCTTTTAAAAATCTTGGACTCCTTTGGATTTGGACTTTGTAGTTAAGTGCAATATATTACATGAAACACATTTGTCTCCTTATCAGCAGTCACAAATTATTTTAACAAGTGAGAATTTTTTTTTTTTTTTGAGACAGAGTCTCACGTTGTTGCCCTCTTATAGAGTGCTGTGATATCATTATAGCTCACAGCAACCTCAAACTCCTGAGCTCAAGCAATCCTCTTGAGTAGCCAGGACTACAGGGGCCTACCATAAATGCCTGGCTGGTCTCACTCTTGCTCAGTCTGGTCTCAAACTCCTGAGCTCAACAAATCTACCCACTTTGGCTTCTGAGAGTGCTGAAATGACAGGCATGAGCCACTGCACCCAGCTCAAAAGTGAGAAACTTTTAAAAATTAATGTGTGGGTCTTCTAAATAGGCTAATCACCCCACATCATTTGATCATGAATACCATTTGGGAAGGAGGGAAAGGGCAAACCTCCAAGGACAATTCATACTTTTGGCATAAAACACATTAATGTATCCCTTGGGCCAAGATAACGTTTATGGCTCTTTGATTTGTACATAACGTTTTATTAAGAAAAGGGAGAAAGGATGAAGAAAAAAGAAATGGAACAGTTTGTACTTGCATAGATGTGACTGGAGTCCTGCAGACATAAAACACTGGGTCACACAGAACATGACAGTGCCCGCTTGCTCTGAAAGGTACAATCTTGCACCTTCAAACAGCTAAGCCAGGCTAAGTTAAGGCAGCTTCCAGGCATGTCCTGCTTGATCCACAGAAGAACCTGACTCATCACTCAATCCCCTTTTCCAAATCAAACAGGTTACGCCAGCTATGACAGAATCATCCAGATTCCATGTGGATTACTAAAGAGGCAGCATTAAAAGGAGGAATTTCCCTTTTTGTGTGACTCCCTTGAATAAATGGTAAATATTATCATCAGTTGACTGGTTAGTTTAACTTTATCCTACATGAGAAAAACCTTAAGCCATGTTTTATCAATACAGTGGTTGATGACAGACAATATGGCATAATCATTATTAGAATTATACTTATCTCATTTTATATCACATATATAATTATGTTATTAATATATGTATACACAAATTTATATCAATCCCAATAACAATTCACAGAGTTACTGGTAAGATGATGCATAACTTCCTCAGCTGATTCTCTTAACACTTATCTCTGATGACATCTTAACATCTTCCTAGTGTTCACACAGAAAACACACAGTTTGGCTATTATTGCTGCTCCCAGAAACAGTCTCACCTCTTTAAAAGCCAAGCCCTCTTCACATTATTACCTCTATTTTCGCAAAAGGTCTCATTAGAGATTGATTTATTGGCAACAGGTACATGCATGTTTTAGCCCATTGTTGCACTTGGTTCATTAGCTTACAGCTTATAGATGGTAACAGTACAATTCCATCTTCGTTTGTGGGTGGTACAAGTAGGAGCTTGATGTAACTTTGGTGTCATTGTTCCCTTGTTTGCTCAATGTCAGATGCTGAACAAAACCTTGTGTCCTAGCAATGAATAAACCGGCCTGACAAAACTTTTCCTCTTAAACTGACTCCATTTTAGAGAACACAGGCACAGTCATTAGCATCACGGAGGAATGAATTTTGGATTCCAACACCTGCCTCATGATCATATTATGAACAAAAGGCTGGACATGTGCAGCCTGAGCAGAGTGTGGTGGGTAGGGACACACTGGATTTTCTAGGCCATTTGGTATTATTTAAAGAGATAACATTGGGGAAAAATAAGAGAAGTTAAAGGATACTAGCAATGTTTACATTTCTTACAACAAGGGTGAAAATAGATGAGGACAGTTGGGGTTTTATGAAGTGCCTTTGTCCATAATCTTAGGCACAGAAGGCTTGTGCCTTACATTATGGACAAAGGCACTTCATAATCATAAACGCTATGATCAGGTACATAATCTTGGCCAATGATACTTTTGGCAACCCACAGAAGAAACTTATTTTTAGTAAATTGAGAAGGGAAAAAAAGGAATGTAGATGAATACAATAAGTATGAATATAACAATAGTGACTGTGTAATTAAAAAATCTATCCCGGATTCTATTCACTTTAAATAATACAACTGTAAAATATAAATCTATCTTTTCTTTTTCATGGAGAAAGCAACCTACAAAGGCAAAAGTGCCTGAGGCCCAGGAAGGTCACTTGCAGTCCTGATCTCAGAAGGCTGGCATCCATCTGAGCCCTTGACCTGCTCCTTTCATTAGATATAGACAAGTCACACCACCTATTCTCCATTCACAATTGTCTTCCATGTGAACACAGATCAGTAGGCGTCACAGGTTTTCAAAAGCAGAAAACACGGTCTCATGTTCTCAAGCTCTTTATAATCTAAGTGAAGAGACAAAAATCAGCTGTTAACAACAGGTGCTTTGCAGTTGTTCATTCATCTGGACATTTCTTTCACAAGTTAATTACTCATAACTCCCTTGTGAACAATCTGCACATCTGGGAAAATAAAACTGCCCACTGAAAGCATATCGCTAGAGTGTAGGTGAACAGAATAGTTAATTCGTTTCCATACCCTTAAAAGGCCTAACAAAAATCCCTGAAGCACTGAGAAGTTGGACCTTGAGTCTGAAGAATGAGTTGGCATCAGGTTGAAGGCTTCAGCCAGGGCAGAAGTGTCTCCAAGTTAGCACCTGGCTCTTGACACTCCCAGGTTACCCACTCACCCCACTTCACCCCAAGCTCTCCCCTGATCTGGTGTCATTTGACCTTGTCTGCAAAATGCTCTACTTCTCAGTTGTTAAGTGCCTAAAGATTTCCTTTTCAACTTCTTTGTACTGAAAAGAAAGCACTTTTGCCACAATAAAATAAAATAAGATAAAATAAAAATCCAAAACTAAACAAAAGCTCTGTTTGGTCAAACACTTCCTAAGCCAGGTTCTTCATGATCACATACCCCTTTAGACTTTCGGTGTAACAAAAGATCTCACTAGGCCCTGAGTCCTCTTGGAAGTGAGGTTTTGAGGCAAAAGTCCACTAATCTCAGTGTCTCCTTTATTCAGGGAGAGGTTGGATGACTTGATCTCTAAAATTCTCTCCAGCTGATTGGTTCTGGGACAGGGCTAGTGTAGCCCACCCCAACTTGGTGCAGGGTATCTATAGCCAATCTTCAGAGAGATGCTGAGTCTTACTGCACAGAGCACAGGTCAACACAACTCCGAGAGATGAGAAAATTACTAAAACTTCTCTTTATACTTACTCCCATCTCTCCTTTAAATTTTCCTATCTGTGTGCATGTGCTAGTGTGTGTATGCACGTGTGTATACTTTGGGCAAGTTATGTAACCTCTGTGTGCCTGTATCCCCCCCTGGAAAAGTGAGGGCTATACCACTGCAGGTCTGGCAGATCGCTGCAAGGATTAAATGAGATGCTGGGAAGCATTCAGCATGGAGCCCCCGGTACCAGTAAGCTCAGCAGAGTCTACTGTTATTACCCAGAAGCATGGCCACTGCCATCAGACAGTTAATATTCTCAGTAGCTAGCTAGATGAAGCAGATGGTAAAGTATCGCCCTGCCTAGATCAAGAACATAGATTAGAGTGTAAAGCTCCTTCAGACTCTTACGGTCTGCCATAACAGGAGTGTCAGACACATGGGGCAAGTTCACGGTGACTATAGCTGCACATGACAGGAAGGGCTACAGGCGACCCTTGTGAGAAAACATCCACCAGGGATTTAAACACTATCTTCAACAAAGCAGATGACCTTGCCATTAACTCGCTGTGGGACCTTCACAATTCACTTCAAGTGCAGGGTCTCAATATTCCAATCTGCATAACAATAAGGGGTTAGATGCAATTACAGCTAACATTCTATAATTACTAAATAGTTATCATAAACCACCACAGGAAATTCTATAAAGATAAATTTCTTTCCTTCTCTGCTGCTTTTTGACACCTAGGATAATGTGTAAAAAATAATTTGCACATTATTCTAACTCTCAATTAATTTTCCCCTGTAAGTGGAATAATTAAATCAAACCAATTTATGCAAAGTGCTTTCTAAGCACTCAGAAGTCTTTTTAATTACTTCCAGTAGGTTGAATGTCCTCTCTGAGCATGGAGATTAGAATCTGAGATCTCCAGACCCAGGCTAGTTCCCGGGTACTCTGAGCAATTCCTCTGTAAGTTGAAGCCGCCCCTGCCACGTTCTGGTTACTTCATGTTGTCCAGATATTCATGGAAGGACCCAGGGAAATGGTCCCAGAGCTTGTGGAGTTACATTTTTTTGTTCCTGTTTTTCTCTCTAAAGAACTACAGCTAGCTTTGCTATTTTTAAATCATTGACATATTAAGTCAGTAAATAAAGCAGTTCTATAAATGGTAAAGTCTGTTAAAAAATTATTAACTACCCAAACAGAACTCTTTGACTTATATTTGCTATACAGATAAACTATGAAGCCTCAGTTCTTTCTTTTTTTAATTTTTAAAAAATTATTATGGATACATAATAGCTGTATATCTTCATAGGGTACATCTGAATTAACCAAATCAGGGTAACTGGGGTACTCAATCAGGCATTCAACATTCCTAATTCGTTTTTAGTATTTTAAAGTATACCTTAATTTCTTTCTAATTATAGTCATTTTGCTGTGCCATCAAATCTTGTTCATTCTGTCTAACCACCTATCTACGTATGATTGTACTCCTTAACATAACGCCCGTTTATCCCCCACTCCCTGCTACGCTTCCTCAGCTCTTTCTGATTTTGGAAACTGCCTCTTATCATTTTTTAAAGAAAGGTGTTTATTATAAAACATGCAAATAATCAAGATGACAAAACAACCCACATGCATGATACATTAGCACTGTTACTTTTTCCATGTTCTTTTCTAGTCTACAAATAGTATATAACTTTATAAGATAACTATTATGTCATCTACCGTGTTTTTTTTCCTTCAAAGTCTTTTTTTTTTTTTTTTTTTTTTTATAGAGTCTGACTCTGTCACCTGGGTAGAGTGCAGTGGTGTCATAGCTCACAGCAACCTCAAACTCCTGGACTCAACTGATCCTCTTGCCTCAATATCCTGAGTAGCTGGGACTACAGGCACCTGTCACAATGCCCAGCTAGTTTTTCTATTTTTAGTAGAAATGGGGTCTTGATCTTGCTTAGGCTGGTCTCCAACTCCTGAGCTCAGCTGATCCTCTGGCCTGAGCCTCCCAGCCTCCTAGAGTGCTGGGATTATAGTGTGAGCCACCACAGCAGACCTTTTTCTTCAAAGTCTTAATCATTACTACTTTTAATTGCTGCAAAATATTCTTTTGTTTTTTGAGACAGAGCCTCAAGCTATCCCCCTGGGTAGAGTGCCATGGCATCACAGCTCATAGCAACCTTCCAATTCCTGGGCTCAAGTGAGTCTCCTGTCTCAGCCTCCCAAGTAGCTGGGACTACAGGCGCCCGCCACAACTCCTGGCCATTTTTTGGTTGCAGCCATCATTGTTGTTTGGTGGGCCCGGGCTGGGGATTCGAACCCGCCACCTTAGGTGTATGTGGCTGGCACCTTAGCTGCTTGAGCTACAGGCGCCGAGCTGCTGCAAAATACTCTATTGTTGAGATAAGGAAAGTTCTAGTTCTGGCCCCCAGTTTTGTTTTTTTTTTTGAAATTGTAAAAAAAAAAAAGCTACATGAGGGGTGGTGCCTGTGGCTCAAAGGAGTAAGACGCTGGCCCCATATGCTGGAGGTGGCAGGTTCAAACCCAGCACTGGCCAAAAACTGCAAAAAAAAAAAAAAAGCTACATAGAACATTTTCAGGCTTTTATATTTTTCCTTCTTTTGAATTACTTCCTCAGAGAAAATACTGAAAAGTATGATTTTGGGGTCAAATCCTCTTTTTACAGCTCTTAACATCTATTGCTAAATTGCTTTTTTAAAAAAATGGATCAATTTAGGCAGCATTACCAGGATGCATGGTCATTAAAAATGTTTATGAATGTAGGTGGCACCTGTGGCTCAAAGGAGTAAGGCGCCAGCCCCATATGCCGGAGGTGGCGGGTTCAAACCCAGCCCCGGCCAAAAACCGCAAAAAAAAAAAAAAAAAATGTTTATGAATGTTTTCTCATAAGCCTGAGATTTTTCTGAAGAGTGATCAAGATGGCTTATTGAACAGAGTTTTACATTTAAATTGAAGGGAGGGAGTATTTTTAGAATCAGATGCACTGCATTCCAAGATCACCCAATGAGGGTCTGTCTTTGAGTGCCTTGGAATTCTTCTCTGCTGTCATCCACTCAGCTCACCACCAAACTCTTTTGCCCACTAGGCAGTGTTCTAGTAGTTTCCAACCCAAGTGTGGGCTGTCTGTGTACTTTGTGTGGGAACAGAGGACTGGATTCATTCACTTGCCAACAATTTAGCATTATTGAGGATTTAAAAAATTCCTACCCAGGGCAGGACAGTGGCTCACACCTGTAATCCTAGCACTCTGGGAGGCCTAGGCAGGTGGATCCCTTGAGCTCAGGAGTTTAAGACCATCCTGAGCAAGAGTGAGACCCCCCATATCTACTAAAAATAGAAAAACTAGCCGGGCATTGTGGTGGGTGCCCATAGTCCCAGCTACTGGGGAGGCTGAGGCAGGAGGATCACTTCAGCCTAGGAGTTTGAATTTGCTACGAGCTATGATGATGCCACGACCTTCTAGCCTGGGTGACAGAGTGAGATTCTGTCTCAAGAAAAAAAAAAATTCCTACCCAGGATGATGCCTCATATTTATTCCTAACTGTGGACACAAGTGAACTGATTTCTTCATTAATGGAAATAGATTCTCAGTGTTGGTTTTGTGGCACAAGAAAGGTGTTTCTAATTATGTTTAGGCATATCCTGAAATAATTCTTATACATCTCTGTCCTCCTCCACACGTACTTCAAAAAAGTGTCAAACTAAAACCAATGCTAATCCATTTTATTAGTAACAAATTTACCACTTTGGAGAGTTTGGAGTATGGCACTCACAACTTCTCTACACAATTTTCCAAAACTGACATCTTCAGAAACTACAGGTATATTTAAATTAGGTGCTTTGTCTAATGGATATTTAAGTAATTTATTAAAAATATTCTCAAAGGACACAATTACAACATATCTGAATCATGCCTGGTTTAAGACATTTTGTGGGTTCCTGGAAACCTCCATCAACTTCAGCTAAAAGTTTCATGAACTATACATACATAAAGGGGATGCTATGGTCCCTCTAATATACAGCTGGTGTTTTCTATAAATACTTATTATTGTAGCTGCCACTAAAGGAATTTCTGAACATCTCTTCAGACACACATTTGACAAAAAGCCAACATAAAGGCAAAGATATAGTTTCTATTTCTCACTCCGGCTTAAAGAGTAGAGATACTATTCTCCTGGTATATTTTGTATAAGCAAGCAAAACAAAAATGCTCTGCCATTTTTTCTCTGCCTATTTTTACTCTCCCAGATCACCCTGAATCCCTGACATACTTCTATTCTGAAACATTTTGGTGCTGACTTCCTTATTTGGTTACTGGAACTGCTCTTTGTCTTGCTCAAACATTCTGCTAAGCTTGCAGCCTCCTCCTCCTGCCCCTGCCCACTGCCCCCCCTTACACACACACACACACACACACACACACACACACACACAGAGGTCATTCTGACTCAAGCCTCCTCTGTAGCTTGCCAGACAGCCCCCATCAGTTGTGCCCATTTAAGGAGTACCTTTTTGAAATCATGAGGGACCAGAGAGCTTCCAGCTGTGCGGAAGGACTGCTTAGCTGCACACACTGAAAGTCACCTCGAAGAGCATACTGCACACAGCTGCCCTCCTCACATAGCAGGGAATGTGTTTAAAAATACACACACACAAAAAAAAACCAGACAGACAACCAAAAACAAAAGCAAAACTCTAGGCTGTGTAATTAGCAGTTACTTTGGTCCTTAGTGCGCTGGCGCTAACATTTGTCTGACTGGTTTTGTTTAGTTTTTAACTTCCTCCAATCTAATGCTTTAAAGATACTTTTAACACAGCCCTGGATGGATATGCCAATGACTTCACTCAAGGTCCTGAAGTAAAGGACACACACTTTCAACAAACACTGTGCTCTTTGCTCTCTGCAAAGAGAAGATGATTTTCTGGTTTCTCTGCTCAGCTGTGTGTGGGCAAAGCACAGCTCTCTGAATTCCCTATTTAAGAAAGAAGCGGCAGTGGCCCATCCAGTAAAACAGAGGCAATGTTTCCTCACGTATAAACAATTGAGAAATTCCTCAGGCAAGCAAGGAGCCTTTTGGATCCTGGAAGAAAGTGGATGGTGGTATTTATGCTGTCAAATAAACACATCATCCACACTCATGAGGCAGAGCTGAAACAACAAGCTGAACAAAGCAGTTTTCAAGTTTTTAATCCTTTTGCAATTAGCTCTTGTCTAGCCCAACTGGAAAATTAAGGGTCAGCTATTTTCCCAGAAGAAAGTACCCTTAAGTGATTAAATATCCACAGTTTATTCTCAACATTTGCTCTGAAAAAAACCAGAGCTTGTTTTCAGAGTTAAATAATATAAACATACAGGATATCCTGTCACTCGATATTATTTCTCATTTAGCCACTGAACACGGCAGCACCTTCCCTGGTCCCTTGTGCTAATTCCTGATGCCCAGACGCTGGTTTAGACGCTGCAGCAGGCCCTGAGATTGCTGCTTCAGTTCCACAAGAAGTAGAGCAGAGTCTGTATAAGGCACGCTCTCTCCCTGCTCATTACCAATCAGCTGGATTTGCTTTGTGTTCACCATGGTGACCGATGTAGAAATAGTGTTCAACTTACGAAATTCCCAGTATATTTACTCTCTTTTATTTAGGGCAGCATTAGATTGGCTCAGATGGATTCTGGTTGGAAGAAGACTTAGATCCTTCTCGGATATAGGCAGGATATAAATCATAAATATACTTTCAATTCTTTCCACTGGTTATAACCTCAATCCATCTGTATGTGCCTTACAACGTGGCTTATGGGTCCAAACTTGTTAGGAGACATGAAAGTCGGGATTTTTATACATTTCTGTATTTCATTCTATTGGAGTAGCACTGAGTAGCCCTGAACAATTCTGCCAAAAGAAAGTACCTGCAAAACTGAAACACAGTCACAAGCACCTACACATCTGAGAAGAGACACTGAGCAAACCCTGCCTGAGTTAATTTAAAAATATTTATATTTACTAATTCATTTTGTTATTGATAAGAAAAGTGGCAGCACTCAGCAAAAAAATTAAAAATGTGTTGTTTTATAGAATAAAAATTGTTTTTGTTTTTAGAGACAGGATCTTCCTCTGTCACCCAGGCTAGAGTTTCCTGGTGTCATCACGGCTTACCTCAAATTCCTGGGCTCAAGCGAGCCTCTTGCCTCAGCCTCCCAAGTAGCTGGGACTACAGATGCCCGCCACAACACCTGGCTAGTTCTTCTGTTTTGGGGTTTTTTTGTAGATACTATGTCTTGCTCTTATTCTGTCTGGCTTCTGACTCCTGGCCCCAAGAGATCATCCTATCTCAACCTCCCAAGATGCTGGGATTACAGGTGTGAGCTGCTGTGCACAGCCAGCTATGCCACTTCTGAGGAAGGCATCTCGTCCTATGACTCTTACTTTCTGCGTCTATAAAGCGCAGACCTCATTTTAAATCAGAATCCCAATGTGGTTAGGGAGCAACATTCCCAACAATCTCAACAGAAACCGTGCAGTTGCCCCAAACCAACCATACAGCTGCTCCTTAATGCCTTTCCACACTTGCCGGCCCTGCTGCGCTGGGAGACAGACTGGGTTCATGAATTGAGGGACTTGGAATTTCAGAGTTCTTAGTGAAAAAAAAAAAAAATCAGGAACAGCTAAATTAAAAATGGTTTCAAATAATTTCCCCAAATCTAAACTCCTCAACTCTTAGAAGGAGAGTTACTAGTTCTTATATTCTTGGTTTGTGGTTTTTATACTAATAATTCTCAAACTAAGACAGAATCACAGACCCAAACTTTCTCTTAGTGTTCCTAGGATTACTGTCAAGCTTTCTGAGACTGGTTTGGAACGTCTCAAAAGTGCGTGCAAAACCTACTATTAAAGGCTCTAAACACATTTTTTATTGTTGTTGCTTCATACCACTCTCACTGTACTCAATTTGGAGTTTTCTTCAACTTGGGTCTTTGCTTCCTCTCCCTCCCTTGGCTCAGGGGCAGCTGAGGGATGCTGTGAGGTTCTACAGGGAGGTGGGTCTTCAAGCTGTGGGAGCAGGCGCTGAGGCACATGCTATTGGTTATGACAACAGCTTTTATAAAGCTAAAGGAATGATGTAGGGGGACAGGAGTCCAAATATTATCTAGATCAAGTTTTCCATTTAAAATATGGTATACATGATTACACTACAGCAGACCCTCTGTGAGGTGACCACCAGAGGAGCTGTAATAAACCGGTCAACACACGGAGGTGCTCCCATAAGGAACTAGGCCTACTGGGCTGACATGGACACAGGTGCATGTGCCATCTGTGAACATTAATTATGTCAACTTGAGGAGGTGATCAGCTATGCAGGTTCCACTGCATCAACCTTCTTCTGTTATAACTGCCTTGCTCTGAAGCAGGGAAGCAGGAAAGTTTCCCATAAAAAGACCTTCTTTTTATATCCCTGTGTACCCAGGAAAATGTTGGACCTGATGGAGTGAGGAGAGCAATAACTTGGTAGTGAGAAGGCAAATTAAATTCTATGATTCCACTAAAACTGATAATATTTTCATCATGTCTTCTTTTCCTTATCTTCTACAGGCCTGAGTCTTTATTCGGCATTAGAATATTTGAGGGAAAAAATACACTGTTTGGATCTGCATACGTGAAGTAGGAAACAGATTCTAATTCATTTTTTTCCCAAAAGGAATCTTTTTTTTTTTTTTGGAGTCTGAGTCTCACTTTATCGTCATAGGTAGATTGCTATGGCATCATCATAGCTGACAGCAACCTCAAACTCTTGGGCTCAAGCGATCCTCTTGCTTCGGCCTCCCAAGTAGCTGGGACTACAGGTGCCATCACCACGCCCAGTGAGACAAGCTCTCTAGCTTAGACTGGTCTTGAACTCATGAGCTCAAGCAATCTGCCTGCCTCAGATTACTTTTTTTCAAAAGAAAAAATGCAGACTTAAAGAACTGCAGAGAGATGAACCTATGTGCACTGCATTCCTCTGGGGAGGCCCCTCCCTGCCAGATAATCTTTCCTTCTGAAAGCCTGGCATTCACTGATCCATCTATGGGGGGATGTGGGGTGGGAATCAGGGCAAGTCTTAGGCCTCACTCTAATTATTTCCACATCCATATTGATACTCCAGGTTTAGATGGGGAAAGAATGAAAATGGTTGCCATATGTGTCCCCACATTGTTTTAAATGCAAAAGGAAATGCAGACACTCACATTTACCCTACAAGCTCAAGTGAATGTGTGTAAATGAAAACTGATCCCTAAACTTGACTCTGACCCTAAATGCTCAGCAAGGAGGCCTAATCTAGTACATGCCCGATCTTCATTTTAACAGGTCTTTGAAACCATTGGTGAAATAACTTAAAGGACTTGGAAAAAGTGGACTTGGACCCACCTGCACAGGGGGCCGTTGTCCTAAGACAAACAGCCCCGGGTGCATGATGCCATCGGCAGGGTTACAGTTTGGGTTTACAGTTTAGTTATCAATGGTCGCAGCAGATAGCAATAGTTACAGTTTGGGTAACAATGGTTACAGTTCTGTTCCTGGCAACCCTAGGGGGAAGAAGGGGGCCTGAGAATGGACTGAGAAGCTTGTTCTCTGCCACCCTGGGGTGGGGGACATGGGAACTGGCTGGGTTACAACTTTGGGAAGAGCTGCAGAAATGTTCCCTAAGATAGAAAATCTCTGCAAATTAGCACATAGGAGAGAGGGTGTGACCTCAGGCACCTGTATTCCCCTCAGTATCTGGCAGGACTTGGCTGCTGTCGGCAACACTTCCTTGCTGAAATTCCTGCCAAACTCTGGTCACAGATGCCACCCCCGTGGTGTATCCACACAAATCAGCTCTGTGCCCCAGACTCTGTAATTCACTGTAAGTTCTATGTACATAGCATTTGACAAACCAACTTCATGAAAAGGGAAAAGGAAAGCAGGGACTTGATCTTTTTCCTTAGGAGGATGACTAAACACGTATTTAGTGTTACCCTTTCTTCTGAGTTCCAGAAGTATCTTTCCAAACATGTACTGAGTATGTCCACCCAGCACCCTGAATGCAAGCTCAAAACTGAACCACTCTTCCCCTGATTCCACTCTGAGTGCTCCGGCCTGAACACCTACTCAACATCTATACTGTTACGATTACTCCTTCACTTGTTTCGTTCACCCCCTAACTCCTATACAGAGCTAGTTCCCTAAAATATGAAGCTTGTTTGATAACTCCTGTTTTACTTTGTAAAGGTACCTACGTGTCTTGCTCCTTCACTGGAAAGAATAGAAAAAGCACATGATGAATTAAACAGTGAAATACTGTCAAGAAGTAAGAAATTTAAGTAAAGGTTAGGGACACAAGGCACGGAAAGCTGCTTTGCCCTCAGGGAACATTCCAGAAGCTAGAGAATGAGCTTCAGTTTTCATGACTTCACCAAGACAAGAATTAGAAGAGGAAACCTGGGCTGGCCAGGGTGAGGAGTCTGATGATCACAGACCTTCCCCATAATGTTGGGCTTTTCACTGCAGGGCAGGCCTGAAGCTAAAGCCACCTCATACATCCCCAGCTGGGGCACAGGGGAAGTTACCTCAGTTCAGAAGAGAAAACCTGTCCTGAGAAGGTGAAGGACAAGCGACCCCCTCACAGAGTTACAGCCCAAGTTCCCATCTTTAGAACAATTAAACAAGTGAACAACCAGAAACAACCTAGACAGGTATCTGTTTAGACTTCAGGCAGAATAAGTGAATTCTCCCCTTACCACAGGCCTCCAAGAAACATTAATTTCTCATCACAGGCCTCTCACAAACATTAATTTCCTAAAGAACACTATTGGCTCACAGTTAAGTAGATAAATAAAATAAAATCATTAGGGACTCCAAGACCAAACAGCAGAGTTAATGACCAAAGAGACCCACAAACACTTCCGATACTGGGGTGACCAGACTGAGGATATGTAAAAACAACACTGTGCTTAAAGAAATGAGAGACTATTGTCCTTTCATTGCCTGGTTCAGAAAGTCTTGGTTGTACCCAGTGTGCCTCGTGTGAGACTCACCCAGCATCTCCTCACCCACCCACCGTCACTTCTCACCCTTCGTATTTTCACACATATTAACATATTTCCCCTTCTGTTCTTACGGTTTTACTGGGGTTGTGTTATGTTACAGAAACGTATTGTTTTTCTCACTGCACTTGAGCTCTTGAAACCCTAAAGCTTCTCTTTTAAGAAAGCACATGTCTGAATGTGTCCCTCGTCCTGCGCACAATTTCTACATCATGAACAGCCAAAGAGCGCCTGCTGAGTTGGGCTCCCCTCCACGACTGCCCTCATTAGTCTATGGGCTCCCAAACACAAGCGTGGCAGAGGACAGTATGGGGCTCCCAGCTTCCTGTGGCCCCAACTCTTTCTGCAAACCTGTCCTGTCACCTTCCTCACTGCCCCCTGCAAGGTCTACACTTGTTTTTCTCCTCTAACTTTTGCTCCATCTGTGTTTCTTCCTCTAATGTTTGTCCCTTCCTTCTGCTCACTCAAGAGTAAGGTAACTGGTTTTGTTTCTGGATCCCACTGGGCACCACCCTGCACTGGGTTTACCTGCTGATGGTCAGCACTGGGCAGGCACATCTCAGGCACACATGTAGTCTCAGTGTACACCAGCTGAGGGTATGTGGAACTGTGCATGTATACATGTGTGTGGGTGTATATGTATAGGCACACATACATACACATGGGCACCTATATGTAGATACATATGCACATGTGAGTATCAATAGGTACACACATGCGTGTTTATGTATGTGTGCATCTACATGTGTGTGCAACTATACAAATACACACATGTACACAGACATACATCCTGCCAATCTTCCTGTAAGAGCCAGGAAAATAAGAGCAATGTCAAAGAAATGTTTACTTTAAAGAAATGTTTTTCAAATCTAGTGCTTGATAGAAATGATCTACGTTAGATGACTAATTCTCCCAGTAGAAGGGAAGCTATCTACATTAAATTTTTACTCCTTTAAGATCAATGATAATAAGTGAGTGGTAGCCTGATTCTGTATGTTAAAAATGGCAGGTGGCTGGGTTTCAAAGGACCACACAATGAACATTTACTAAACATCCACTGTGTTGTGCTGGCCCCTAGGCCAGGTGCAGCAAACACAGGAGCTGAATTCTGCCTTCTAGAGAAGCAAAGAGAGATCATCTCCTGTCATACTAAGGTGCTAAATGCTGTAACTTATCAGGCAGGGAATAGATAAGGCCAAAGCAACAGCCCCTGTGACTAGGGGAAAGGAGGAAGCCCCCCCCCCCCCACAGAGGTCTCCACAGGATGAGTAGGGAGGGGTAGGCAGGAGCACCCCAATTTGCAGAGCCACCTAGCATGGAGCAGGTGCTTGTGCAAGAGCCCTGCATGCTCACGAGTGACAGTTGAACACAGCCCAAAAGGAATTCAGGCAAGTTTCAGCATCAGATCAAACGAGAAAAGGAAAAAGTGCTTTAGGCCCGAAATGGCCCAAAAATTCTTAAATAGTCTTTACTTATCCTACTTTCATCTTTGTGTTTCCTTCCAACCAGTACCAGTGCTCAAGTCCCTCTTGCCTTAAAGTGAAACCTCCTTGCATCTCACACTCTGTAAAGCCATCCTGTGCAAAGAGACTGAACTTTAAAACCTGGAGATTATGCCAAAAAAAATTGTTTGTCCTTCCTGGGTTGGCCTCTGAGTCCTCCCCTGAGGGGAGAGAAAGCAGCTGGTATCAGGCCTCAGCTCTGAGCTGTGGAGTGCTGCCTGTTAGTGTCAGAGTTTATGTGCTTCCAGGTTACTTCTCACAGAAGTGAGGCACTTCATTCTTTCCTCTGGAAAATAAAATCTTTGAGGGTATCCACCTCCTGGGGCTCCAGGCCACACTCTGGGGAGCAATATGCCTGTTACTGACACACATTGTCCCCACACCTTGTCAGCTGGATGCCTGAGGGGGATTCTCAGGGACCCTTCAACCAGGGGAGAAACAGCTCCACACAGCCAGGTCAGTCCCGCCAGTGTGTGAATTGGCTTCCGTTGACAACATGCTTCCTGCACATCTGTATTGATGTCCTCCAGCCACGCCAAGGTCAATAGGCTCCCCCCCTGTCTGACAATATGGCTGAGACTCTGACCACCACAGCCTGGACAGAGAGCCAGACAGAACACTTTAAAAACTGCTATCACAGCTTTCTGGTGTGAAGAAGTTCATACTTCTGGGTGAACCTATGAGAGACACCAGAGTTGCTTTTTTTTCTTATTTTTATCCGACAAGTGATGGGGTGCAAGGGCCTTCACATGGCCCATATGAGATCAGCCGGTGGATGGATTACTTTTCCCATCACATGTTTTCAATTTGATGACTTTCAGCTTTTACTGAAAGCTGTTCTTGGCTTCTGCAACCCACAGTTCTGAATCTCCTTTGTTCCTCCTCCTTTCTGAGCCCCTCTCCTGGTGACCTGCCTTACAGATGGCCTGCCATAATGGAACCCACCAAGGACCAGCAGCCCTGACCATAGCCCAGCCACTGACTGGCCCCGCCTGCTAACAGTTCCTCACCTCCCCATGCCTTGGGCTCGTTCTCTCCTGGCTTCCTGTCATCAAGTCACCACACCACACAGCCTGTGACAGGTTTGGTCATCCTGTTCACCATGCTCCTCGTGGCCCCCACAGCATCCTCCAAGTGCTGGTTCACCTGCCACCCTCCTAGTCCCAGTCTGCTGTCTCTGCCCTTCACTCTGCTTTTTCTAATTCTGACTTGAAACTGGACAAATGGAGTGACAGAAGATTTAGCACTGAGCCCTTGACAAATCTTTTCAAATACCACACTGCTTACCAATCATACCTGGTGGGAGCACAGCCAAAGCTCTGTCATTTTCCTAATTTTTATTCCACATTGGTGTTTTTATAGGCCCTATGGACAAACTGACTGATCACTCAAAAATCAAATCCAACAATTTTATTATTACAAAAACTGAAAAAAGAAAAGAAAATGCCAACAAGTAAATGTGGCTCTTTTTTTCTGATTATCATATTGACATTTAAAAATGTTTCACTCTAGGCAGCGCCTGTGGCTCAAAGGAGTAGGGTGCCGACCTCATATACTGGAGGTGGTGGGTTCAAACCCGGCCCCAGCCAAAAACTGCAAAAAAAAAAAAAAAAGTTTCAGAAGTGCCTTGCTTCTATAGCCCTTTTAAAAAGTGCACATACAGGCATACACGGGCATGTATGTGGAACACACAGACCCTGACGTCAGACTGTGGACCAGTCCCTCAGTTAAGCACAGGGTCTATTCTTGGTTAATCTTATCATGACAACTGATTACAGATAAAGGAAAGGATGAAGTGGGCCAGGAGAGAAAACTGGATAATTCTGTGTGAAGAGAAAATGATCCAGACTGGTAAGACAGAGTATAATGAGGAATATAATCTGAATAATAAATAGCAAAGTATGTATCTAGTCTCTAATTTTCCATAAAGATAAATGGAACTAAGTAAATGTCACTTCGGAGACTTTGAAGTCTCACACAGGGATATCACACAGTCAGGGGCTGTAGGGAGGCACAGTGAGGAGGAAGAGACCCCCCTCTGCATCTGCTCTGCCTCAAGCAGAAAGACGGCCAGAGAAGATGCTGTGACAGACAGTGCTAACAAAACTACTTGACAAATACACAGTAGGTTAGAAATGAAGGCAAGGAGCTTATGTTGAAAAATAAAATTTTTATCTTTTAATTCCATTTTCCCATGAACTTCTTGAGGTCCCCTTAAACGTGATATACAAGTGTAGCTACATCATGTACACACATATAATATAATGGAATACAATTTAGCAATAAAAAGAAATGAACTATTGGCTCAGCGTCTGTGGCTCAAGTGGCTAAAGCACCAGCCACATACACCTAAGGTGGCGGGTTCGAATCCAGCCCAGGCCCGCCAAACAACAATGACGGCTGCAACCAAAAAATAAGCCGGGCATTGTGGCGGGCGCCTGTGGCGCCAGCTACTTGGGAGGCTGCGGCAGGAGACTTGCTTGAGCCCAAGAGTTGGAGGTCTCAAAAAAAAAAAAAAAAGAAAAGAAATGAACTATTATACATGCAATACACATGGATGGATTTTAAAGTAATTAGGTTGAACGAAATAAGTCAGATCAAAAGAGAGTATGTACTAAATTATTCCACTTATATAAGTCTCTAGAAAATAAAAATGTTAGTGCTATACATCAGAGTACCATAAATTAGAATAATGCTAACTGTGGCTGGGACATGTCTCATGGTTTCTGGGTCTAGTGGCAAAATTCTATTTATTTCACTCATTATATACACAGACTATATAATCAATTATTTGTTAAACATAGTTTCCTGTATTTGTGCTTTTATAATAAAAACATTTTTTTAACCAAAAAGGAAAGTTAAAACACTGGCTTGAGAGGAGGAGACACATACGATGTGACTTGACTTGTGATGGGCACACTTCCAACTTGTATTCCCAGGACTGTACAATACCAAGGAAGAGGAAATTAAAATGATATGTGGCTAAACTGAAAATGAAGCTAAATAGACTTGTTAAATGGCTGCAGCATTTAATGAACATTTCCTACATATTTGAGGGGAAGCTAGCTAAATGCTATCTGTAGTTGGGTGTGTGCCTGTGACTTTTCCGACAGCAGAGGGAGAACAGACGGCGAGGTGGGCGGAGCCAGGGTGGGACCCACAGATGCCAGGGAAGCCAAGGAACAGACATTGATAAGAAAAGTCCACAGGCCTTGGCGTCTCCCAGACAAACCTCATCACGGGCCGGTATTTGACAAGGGTTAGAGGAGGTTCTAGAGTCTGGATTTGTGTCTTCATTCTACCACTTGGACAAGTGGCTTATCTGTTCTCTGCCTCACTTTCCTGTAACATGGTGGGGATGACATGAAATATGCAAATTGAATAGGGTCATTTCCATCTTGATGATCATCAGTGCTTTTTTAGAGGCGGTTTAGTAATTATCAGCCTCATCTTGCAAAGCAAGAGAGTTGCTTTACACATAAGAGGTGCCCAACAGATGAACGAAGAGCAGAGATAATAAGGAAATTGAGAGAAAATAACATGCGTCCTTTGGCTGGAACCACTTGGTGTTAACTTGGCAGTGGTGTGATTCTGAAGCACAACAGCCAGAGTTCTAGCCTTTGCTGTCACCTGTAGCTTGCTCACTCTATAATTCTAGGTGAATTATTACTCCTTTATGTGTGTTTCCTTGTCTGTAAAACAGAAATAAAGCACCTCCGCATCACTGGGCCATTGTGAGCCAGGCAGAGAAGACAGCCTATTTGTCAGCCAGCCACAAACTGATGGAGTATGTCGTGGGTTTGCCGTCAGAAGAAGTGGCTTAATTATTAATAGAAAATATGTTTCCATTTTCAAAAATATGCACAGCCCCGCCCCCACACACCCGAAATGCTACTTTAAGGGCTCACTCTCAATTGGCAAGTTGGCATTTCAGCTGCTTCCCTGCTCTTGGGACAAGATTCTAAAGCATGAGCTGGTGGACGAAATTTTAAACCATGCAAGCGCACCAAGGCTTCTCCGAGGGGAGTTGGCAGAGGGAAGGAGGGTGGCCCTGAGAGATTTGGCATGTTTGGGGGATGATGACGGACAGTAAGTGCAGCCACTCAAAGTTAGAAATGATTCCCCTTCTGACAGCTAGACTGCACGACTGACACACTGTCACAGAAGGACCAGTGTGGGCCAGCACCTAGGGAGAACAAGGTGATATTTCCACACATGGATGTGCAATGCCTGCCTTCTGCTTCTCCTGGGAAGAAATATTACCAAACCATAACGACTAGACAGGCAGGCCACACCTCTCAGGCCTCCAGGCCCAGCTCCTGAACTTCTGCTGCAGGCGCCAGACAACTGCATTTCTGAAATTCAGGCAGAGAAGGACATGCGTGTTTGTGATCTAATTCTGCCTTTGAAATATTTGGTGTGTTGTGCTTGCTTTGGGTATTAGACTTGATGGCCTCTGAAGTAAGGGGTGCTCACAGATATTTGTTATCATTTTTTACATGGTTACATTCAGGGACTTAAGCAAATTCACACACAGGAATATGCCACTCAGTGCCCCAAATGTATTTTAAGGTAAGAACTTTGAGAGCTTGGGAGGAATTTGCATTACAGTTTTAGAGACTAAGCTTTAATTCTCAGAACGTATTACCTGGTCCCTGCAGCTCTGGCTATGTCTGCAGTTTATAGGAAATGGGCTTCTGTGGGACTCTGGAGATGTTCACGCAGGAAGTCATGGAGAACTGCTTGTTTCAGGACTAACTCTCAGAAGAAGGGAGTGACCCGCTCCCATGGAAAAGAAAAAAGAGCACCGAAGTATGTGAGAACCCCAAGCAACTCAGAGACGCTTCCTTCTCCCAGAAAGTGAAAAGCCAAGCTTAGCTCTGCTCTCACGGGATGGCTCTGAGGAGGAACCCCCCCATGACATAGTCTCAGGTCATCTCTATAAGGACCTGTCGACTGGTCAAGTAGCGCTGGGCTGCTGACAGTCACTGACTGGAAACCTCTCTGAGTGGAGCAGACAGAAGCACATAGCAGGGCCCCACCAGGACGGAGAAGCGGCATGCATTGCCCTATGGGCAAACATGAAATGGGACCAAATTCTTTTAATTATTTCTTGGTGTGTGACCCAAGTCTGATATCAGCAGAAAGGACCTAACTTCACACAACCTACTGACTCCAGAGCAGGTGACAAAAAGGAACCAGCACAATTACTCTGCCTTTCCTGCTCTGTGGTTTTTCCCTCTCCCTCAGCTCACTGTTGGCCCCCCGGCCCTTGCTCTGACCCCAGCCCGTCTCCTGCAGACACAGCTTGAGACAGAGTAGGTCTCGGGTTCTGCCTGCACTCTGCACACAGACAGGAATTTGTGCAGGGCCACATTGGGGGAGATGAAATATTTTAAGAGCAGTACTTATGACCTCAGTCTGCAGATAACGAAAAACTAGCAAGATTTTATGTCAAGCTTTAAAATGAAAAATATCACCCCTCATTGGAAATACAGATTTCTTCCCTTCTGTCCCCAGCCCTCCAGCCTTTATTAGTGCTCATCAAGATTTCTGAGTCACCACCAAGGGGGACCTATGGTGATATCTGGCCAACTCTTGCAGATTTAGAGCTCTCAAGGAAAACAGACTTAAAAGGCTTCCTTTCAGAGTTTCCTGAACCTCTCGGACAGTTTGGAGCAGAAACCATTCAAGAACCCTGAAACAGCACAGCTGCAGCAGGAGGGGGACTCGTGAGGGGACGCAGGCCCCTGGCTGGCTGCAGCTCCAAGTGCCACTGCCTTGAGAATTCTGCCCCTTGAGAATTTCAAGCCTGAAACTCCCAATCCTTTTTTCTTTTATTTGGTCTTTGAAGATGGAGTTAACACAAAGCAAATTTTTCAGTTTTGTTATGAAGGCAGTTTTAATGCAGCCGCTGAATTCACACTGGCTGGCAGGTCTGTCCACACGCCCAGGATTCCAGGACTGTGTGCTCAAAGGCTTGATTTACATCAGCAAGGAGAACAGCTCATTTCTAATAATTGGGTTAAAAATAGATGTTCTTCATTGGAAAAGTCACCAAGACACACTCAAATACAATGCACACCATTAAAATTAGCTGCCTTGGCTAGGTTCATTTCTATATTTAGTCTTATGCTGCCCCCTAAATAAATCAGATCTATGCTGCCAAGGGCTACTGAAAGCAGTTTTAACAGACAGATGCAGGAATATGAACGACAGACACAAAAGCATATGAATTGTAAGAAAGGTTTCTGAAACCTATTGCCCTGGGCCTATCAAATAGAGTATTTTTGTTTCTTCCCTCTACTCTTAATCTTGGCCTTTATCCTAATATTTGATCTGGCATGTCTCAGAGGAGACTGTCCCGGGCACGGGGTTACTAATGCAAACATCAAAAGAGGTGTCACAGCAGGTGGGAGTGCCTGAGTCCTTCCTGTTGTGACACCAATTCTTGATGCTACAGTTTGAGCAGACCAACGTTTGTTGGTTGATACTGTGGTTCCCAGGCCAGGACTTGATCTCGGTCAGGCATATCCAACTGATTATAATCTTGTCTGTTACAAAAAGACAGAGTCAAAGATCAACAGAGATACAGAAATGGGGAGTTCCAATGGATGAGGAAGGGAGAGAAAGCCTAGAAGACTTCATGGAGGTGATAACATCTGAACTATGTCTTGCAGGATGAATAGGAGTTTTCCATAGGATCACGTGGAGGAGATAGGGAAGATCTAGGAGTTTATAGGGAGTAAAGAAATCTGAATCATGGTGGGAAAGGGTAACAGCCAGGCAGTGGTTAGAAGGTAGATATCAGCTTGGACTGAGATCTTCTGCTGGGGATGAGAAGTGATAGAAAATCAGAGGCAGGGAGTGACATCAACCTCAGCTTGTAAGGATAACCATACGTGCTGACATTTGTGAAAAAATGAGGAGACAACTCATGAGTCCTTGTGACCATCTCTAAATGCTTAATGAGCTGCTGTTCCAGTGAAGTGAGCACCGTCCTGCACAGGCCTGGTCAGAACCGAGGCGAGTCCTGTTCCGCACAGGCCTCACAATCAGAGCTGACACCTACCCTAATAACTGTAGGAGAAGGAACCCCAAATCACAATGTTATAGCCAGAAGCCACTGAGGTAATATCTGACAGCTTTGTGGCTGATAAAAGCGACTCATTTTAAGGGGCAGTGACTAATCCCCAAGACCCTTCGACTGGTCAGTGGAAGAACAAGGGTGAGCCAATCCTCCTGTCTCCAAGTCCTACGGCCACAACAGGTGCCCAGGAACAGTGTGGCCATCTCAGGAGCAGGCTGTGGGTCTCTGGACATGTCCACTCATAGGCCGGTGACCACCTGTCTGGATGCTCCAACGAATGTGTGTGGCAGCTAGGTATTGTCTCTGGCACGCATGGTCTCTGAGACTGCTCTCAGTCTATGCTGCTAAAATTTAAATGAATGACCTGAACATTAGGGCTGTGGAAGGTAGAGCTCTACTATTTACTAAAGAGAAGTCTAGGCTCGGCACCCGTGACTCAATCGGCTAAGGCGCCAGCCACGTACACCTAAGGTGGCGGGTTTGAATCCCCAGCCCGGGCCCACCAAACAACGATGGCTGCAACCAAAAAATGGCTGGGCGTTGTGGCAGGCGCCTGTGGTCCCAGCTGCTTGGGAGGCAGAGGCAGGAGACTCGCTTGAGCCCAGGAGTTGGAGGTTGCTATGAGCTGTGATGCCATGGCACTCTACCCAAAGGGATAGCTTGAGGCTCCGTCTCAAAAAAAAAAAAATACTCATGTAGATTTCAAATAGGTGAATTGTTCAAAATCAAAATATTTTCTAAAACAACAACTTTAGAATTTTAAAAGATATTACTTAAAATTTTAAATGTATGACACAATGCTATGTTAACCAGTTTGATGAAAATATTTCAAATTGTATACGAAAACACCACACTGTACCCCATGATTGCATTAATGTCACAGCTATCATTTAATAAAAAACAAAAAAAATTTTTTAATGTAACATTAGGCTGCA
>CAUYQV010194439.1:0-10264 GCA_963574575.1 Galagoides demidoff | reverse complement strand
CACATCCCCCACATCACACATACACACTAGGTCACACACACACACATCCCACATCAGGCATGCAAACACACACAGCACAGAGGGCACACATACACACATCCCACAGCAGGCATGCACACACACACCCAGTACAGAGGGCACACATACACACATCCCACAGAAGGCATACACACACGCACACACACACACACACAGCACAGAGGGCACACATACACATATCCCACAGAAGGCATACACACACGCACACACACACACACACAGCACAGTGGGCACACATACAGACATCCCCCAGCAGGCATGCACACACACACAGCACAGAGGGCACACATACACACATCCCACAGCAGGCATGCACACACATACACACAGCACAGTGGACACACACAGACACATCCCACAGCAGGCACACACACACATACAGCACAGAGGGCACATGCATAAGAGAGGACAGTGTGCACACACACACACCACAGTGGGCATGCATGCACACACATACCACAGTGAACACGCACATAAATGAGTATAAGCAAAATTGGGAATTCTGGGTGAGACTGTGGAGTGTGTTTCTGATAATGCCCTGGTTGTGATATCGTACTATCGTTTTTCCAAGGTGTTATCACAGGCGGAAGCTTAGTGAAGGGGGGATCCTTGGTGAAGGGGGAAGCTTGGTGAAGGGGGGATCCTTGGTGAAGGGGGGAAGCTTAGAGAAGAGGGCAGCTTGGTTAAGGGGACACAGTGTCTCTTCGAGTCATCACTTATGAGTATGTGGGAAGGTACAACTGACTAAATACGAAATATCCAACTGAGACAAGCACTCTTCTCTCCTTGATTTCCTCAAGATGTGCTGTGTGGTGCTGGCTGCTCTTTGGCAGAGGAGAAGGGTCGTTGTCAAGGCTGGGCCTGACTCGGTTCAGTTTTCTCCAGGGTGTGGATCGCACATAGACAGGAACCTGCCTGTGTAACAGGCCCCAGTCTCAAGGACGGCATTTCCTCAAAACAAACCACCCACGGTAATATCAAAATGTTTTCACCACTTTCTTTTTTCGCTAGGTTCTTACGATAGACCCCCATGAAGAGCCTCCTCTGCCTTCCTGCCTGAGAACAGCCTTGCGTCTCTGCATGTCTCACCAAGCCCCCATCCTTGATACGTCTCGGTATCAGCACCAAGTTTCTTCTTAAAAACCTATGAAAGTTTGAGTGTCTTCCCCAGAACCTGCAGTGAATGCCTAAGCCCATTAATTTCATTTAGATCAGAGGGAACATTTGTACCTTCGTAAGTAGAACGAGTTCAAGGGCATCCCTGATATTTTCAAGATAATAAATTTTAAAAAATCTCTGATACTACCAATTTGGGTTCTGAGTCTTGTAGAAGAAAAACCCTGGATCAGTAAACACCACTCCTCATTAGCCTGCACTGAATAACGCAATTACCATGTTTAGTTGCTTATTTCTTCCAGTTCACAACCCCTAATCTTTTTTTTCCCTCCTGTCTCATAAAGGAAAATAAAAAATAATATTCCCCTGAGTAATTTTCTGTTCTTCCCATTCGCAAGCAGCAAAGTGGCTGCCCACAGAGGCTCCCCCAGGGCTTCAAAGACATCAATTAATTCAGCAACTAGGCAGAGAGGGCTTTTTTGAGAGTTACTGTTACATAACGTTGAATGAGCCTTGTCCTCAAAGGGGCAGGCTGCAAATTAAATTAAAGGAGATGCAGACGGCTCCTGACTGCTTATCACAAACTGTAGTGGGGAGAATTAGGACAGCCCCACGACTCACTGCTCAGACCTTGCTGTGCTCTCAAGTTCATCTGAAACCAACTCATCCTTCCTCACATTGGTCCATGTTTTCCTGAAGTTCAGATGCCCTGGATTCAGTACTAAATCTTGTAAATCTGTTTGTCACCTTGCAATTCTCTGTGAAGTTCTGCGCTGGCCCCTGTTCCTTCCCTGGCGAAGCTTCCAGTGCACATTCATTGGAGCTGGCCTCTGCAGCAGCTGGCACCAGCCCTCAAAGACTCTTTATTCTCACATAACCCAAGTATGTCAGGGAACTGGAGCTACCTAAGCACTGCCTCAGGACCCGGCTAGCCCTCGCCTCTTATCTGTCCTCTTTCTGCAGTGATGGGAGTGAATTGGCAGCTCTCTAGTTCATTAAACAGAATGTGTATCTACGAAGCTACCAGGAAGATATTTTATAAATGAATGTCGATATTTCCTCTTCCAATGTAATTAGATATTCTGTTTCAATCTAAGGCTCTTATTACAGCCTAAAAGGAATAATGAAGCTTTCAAACATGAGGCAGCTGGGCAAATTTCAGCATCCGCACAGAAAGAAAAGCAGGGCGATCCCCCCACCCTGGGCTCTGGAATGAGGCAGCCAGATGCAGCCTGGTCCTCTGTGGGGCAGAGAGCTGCTCTAAGGCAGGCCAGGTCCAAAACAGAGCACGATGGTCTGAGCAGCTTACTGCCTAACATTTAAAAGGGAAAGCAGTGCACATGTTCTTTTGATAAAAGGATTTTTTTTTCTGGGTAGATGCCCAGTAATGGGATTGCAGGATCAAGTAAATGGGAGGTCTAATTTGAGTTCTTTGAGGATTCTCCATACTTCCTTCCAAAAAAGTCATATTAGTTTGCAATCCCACCAGCAGTATAAAAGTGTTCCCTTCTCTCCACATCCACACCAGCATCTGCAGCTTTGAGGCCTTGTGATGTGGTCATTCTCACTGGGATTAGATGATATCTCAGGGTGGTTTAGATTCACATTTCTCTGATGATTAGGGACAATAAGCATTTTTTCATATGTTTGTAGCCATTCATCTGTCTTCTTTAGAGAAGGTTCTATTCATCTCTCTTGCCCAATGATATAAGGGCTTGCTGGCTATTTTTATGTTTATTAATCTGAGTTCTCTGTAGATCCTAGTTATCACAGCTCCATTTACAATTGCCAAATTATGAAAACAACCTAAATGCCGACCAACTCAGGAGTGAATTAACAAGCTGTGGTATGTGTGTACTGTGGAATACTATTCGGCCACCAAAAATGATGGACACTTTACATCTCTTGCACTAACCTGGATGGAGGTGGAGCACATTCTTTTTAGTAAAGCATCACAAGAATGGAGAGGTAAAAATCCAATGTACTCAATTCTGATATGAGAACAATTCATAACCTAGCACATGGTGGGTGGTGGGTGGGAGAATGGGGGTGCAGAGAGAGGGAAGGAGTGAGGAGTTGGGGAGTCACAGTGTGTGACCCACCTCTTTGGGGGCAGGACACAATTATAAGAGAGAGTTTACCTAACAAATGCAATCAGTGTAACCTGGTTCTCTGTACCCTCAATGAATCCTCAACAATAAAATTAATTAATAACTTAATTAATTACAAAATAAAAAGGGAAAGCGTGATTAAAGTGAAGGGTAAATGGCAAAAGACGGGTAAACTCCTCTATTGCTTTAGGGGGAATAATGAACAAACAAATGAGTAAATTCCTCTGTGGCCGTATCCAATTGTTCCCCTTCTCTTAGGTTTCACAGAGAAGACTGACACGCTGATCAGGCGTCAGGGAATCCTGATTGCACAGCGTAGAGGAAGGTGCTGAGACTCAGCTCAGAGGATGTTGGTGCTGCCCCTGCACAGGGCTGCTGCTGGAGGAGAGATCTGTGTCAACCCTGAGAGGTCCTGGGGAGGCTAACCGGCTGTTAACACGGTGCTATTAAAAGAGAGGCAAAGGAAGTGGTGTGCAGAAGATCACGGAGAGACCTGCTGTCCTTGCTGATGGCTCAAGCTGCACAGGGGACGACCTGGGTTGTGGGTCCTGGGCGAGCAGGAGAGCCCAGGAAGGGGTGAGGGACACTCCACCCCTCTTGCCTCTACTTGGGCTGTGTGATCCGGGCCGATTACTCACCAGCTCTGAGAATTAGTGCACTTCCCTTAAATGGGTGTAAAACCTCATGTATAGGCTGAAGGGGAATTTAAATAAGGTCTGTATAAAACGCCCAGCACAATAAACATTAACCCCCACAGACCCAACGCTCTCTCTGCTTCCTTGGCATCTGCCATCTAAATCAATGTTTTATTAACTTACACATTAAAGACAGTGGAAATGTTTTATATTTTAGAAAGAACGTACTATACATTTTATACTCTCTTTGGTAAATTGAATAAGCCTTCTTGGAGGATATATAAATCTTGATTTCTCCATAGAGAGTTGATTGAAGTAAATGCACCAGAAAATCCCCCCCTCACCTTTGGGGCCCAGTTCTGGGCTTTTGTCCTTCAACTCTGCAATTCGCCAGCACAGAGTTCAGGGGAGCGGAGCGGTGGGGCTGGCAGGCCCTGAGTGGATGGGCTTCCTGAGGGACAGCAGTGGGGAGGACAGTGTCTCTCTGTCTTTTCCCCGTCTGAGCTGAGTGTGGGGGCATGTGAGGAGGGGCTGTGGGTGAAAAGGCAGTGTAGCTGGGCTCGCCATGTAGTCCCACTCTGTTCACACCCCAATTTTCTCTAAGGAACATTCACGAAAAATGTATTTATAAGAATAGACACTTAAAAAATATTAATTTGCAAAACATCTGCATAACAATGATGATGCCAACCCTTTTTGAGTGCTTTTCATATTGCAGACATGCTCATGAGCTCTTTATGTTTATTAATTCACCCGATCTGCCCAACAACCCAGTGAAGCAGGTATTATTACCGTCCCCATTTTAGGAATTAGGAAACTAAGGCACAGGGGACATTCAGTGAATCATTTAAGATCTGGAGCCAATGATGCAAGTGTTTGAAGCCCAGGAAGACCTGAGCCTGGGCTCATGACTGTTAATTTGTTTCATTGATTAACATCATAGGGATCATTTGTACAATTTGCTGCTCAGAGAAAAGCTCTTTACTAATCCCCAAGTTTAAGCCCCTAGATTTATTTATTCAATGTTGGTACAGGATATTAAGTAACTGGAGTAGTCTCAGTGAAATGCAATCATGACTTAATTTGAAATTCAAGTATATTAAGCACTGTTGGTTTTATTTTCAATTGAAATAACCTTTCAGTTACGCTTATTGGTCATTATTTTTCAGTGGTTTGTTCTGTGGCAGATAAACCCCATTGAAGTTCTCCGTGGTGTGCAGCAAAGAAATATTTATGACTTTCACCAATTGCCTTTTAGGATGAAAATCTTAACCACACTGCATCCCACCTGTCCCACCCGTGGGGCAGAAACAGAGGGCTGGGCTATGGGACAGACCGAGAGTCTGGGGTTTCCCAGTCCACTGTAGTTTCAGGATCAGAGAAAAGCAAGAAGAAGACAATATAATAAAAATCAAATAATGGGAATGACATCAGCAGCCAGTCTCCAGTATGCCCAGCTGGTCTTGGGGCCTCCAGGCATAGCTCCTTCAATATCATCCTAAGAAGGGCCAATCCCTATTCCTGTCTGACAGAATTCTAAAAGTCATCCCAATTTTACCCCAGGGGAAACACTCATAGGACTGTGTGGCTTTGTGACAGGTCTGGACACCACCATTACTGGGAGCAGGAGTGCAGCAAGCTGGTCCATGACCTCAGGTTCCCTCCCACCCGACACCTGCAAATAGCAAGGCCCACAGCTGCTGTGCAGACTGATGTGTTTCTGAAGGAGCCATGGAAGTGCTCACATAGTGTCTGGAGCAAGGTGGTCGGTGAAAGGGAGGCGTTACTGTGTTATCTGCAGTGCCCTAAGCTAGACAGTCATTTAATTTACCTAAATCCTGATCTTTCCCCTGAGTTGCTTTTGATAATGAAACCAGGGAAGGCTCTATCTTAATCTCTTAGGGCTTCCAGTAAAAGTACCATCACCTGGTTGGCTCAGAATCACTGAAATTAATTCTCCCTCAGTTCTGTGGGTGAGAAGTCCCAGATCAAGGTGTCAGCTGGGCATTTTCCCTCCAAACCTCCAGGAGAGCATCAGTCCTGTGTCTTTCTCCTAGATCTGGTGTGGTGTGCAGACCTTGGCATTCCTCGGCTTATAGACACATCACTGCAATCTCTGACTTTGTTGTTACGGGGTCTTCTCCCTACGTGTGTCTTGGAAGGGCACCACTCACGTTGGATTAGGGCACCTAACGACCGTATCTTGACTTGATCATATCTGCAAAGATCCTATTCCAAGAAAGGTCACAATCATCGGTATCAGTGGTTAGGACGTTAACATACCTTTCTGAGGGACCCCTCTCCCCTTAGCAGGTACCCAGTACATTTGTCCAGAGACCTGTCCTTGGTATGGTGGGAGACAACATTCTACAAAAGAAACTTTCCTATTAGCTCTGAGTAGGGCGTTTTTGCTTAGTTCTTTTTTTTCCAGACTCTTTATCAAGAACTTCAAAATAAGAGCCCAATTTTTAGAAATCTCAAGATTACACTGAGAAAAGAAAACATTTTTCCGTAATTAACATTTAAAAAAACACTCAGCTCTGAAGATGGTATTATGTCAGCCAATAAAAACAGAAAACGTTCGACTGGTGCTCCCCCCACACAGCTCCTTGTTTTGATGGGCTTCCAGTTCCCCTCTGCCTGTGCCCAACTGCCGTGCTTAGGACACCTGGATGCAATTAGCACCAACATAAATCCACACACACGCAGAGGAGAGAGAAATAAAGGCACTGAACTATTGTATAATTAGCCCAAAGTAATTACTTTTAAAATTTCAGCTCCGAAGTCTTTCTTCTCTACATTTTTATGTTAAAAATATTGTAAGCCATCATTACTGATGCCCAGGAGGTGGAGAATTGGAGCAGGTTCCGTCCTCTGAGACGTGATCAGCCAGTCGGCTGGTGGAGCTACGTCTTCCTGGCCGTTCCATTTTAAGTGGGCATCGACCTCCCCCAGCTCTTTACTGCAAAAGCACAGGAAAGGGTGAGGCCACAGAGCTCATTGCTGCCGACAGGAAGGGATTATGTCCCCAAGGAAGCACGGGTGAGTCAGAGATTACCCCAAACATTTAATATACTAATAGGGAAATCGAAGCCACCTCACACAGCTGAGTGAAGGTAAGTCTGAAAGCTGAGTGTCCTCCGGAGTGAAAACCGAGCAGTTTGCTTTCTCTTTCCGCAGCACTATGCTTTATGAACATTTCGCATAAATGGAGTGGACGATCGTGGGTGAGGATTTACAGCTCTGTTCCACTAGGACTGTTGGCACATTTCACTGCACAGTCTGACGTTTGCGCCAGTGTTTCCCAAGTGGGAGCAGACGCCTTAACCCTGCAGCTCCTCTGCTCACCCTTTACCCATTGCCCCCCCCCCACCACGAGTTTTGCTTCCCTCTTTAGTATGTCACATTCTTCTCCCTAAACTCAGCTCTCTGCTGGTCCCAAAGATGCTAAGATGGGCAGGAGCTTGTGATGTATTTACTTATTTAACTTATTACCTTTTTAAAATACTTAATTAACACATAAAATTGTATGTATCCAAGGTGTCCCGTGCGGTGATTTGTAACATTGTGTGTGGGGAGGAGTAAGGACACAAAATCTATTCGCTTATCAAAATTTAAGTAAAAAGCACAGTAGCAGTCACAGTAGCCTAGACATGGGCACAAGCCAGGTGTTCACTGACGTCTCTCTCACACACACGGAAATACTGCTCAGCCATCAAAAGGAGGGAAATCCCACCACAAGGGACAACAGGGAGTTTGGCTTTGCCCATGCAGACCCTGCATTCGAGGAAGGATGCTCTTTATGCCCACAAGCACTAACTTGCAATAACTATCGAGTAGTAAGTCTGTCGGGTCCTGTGCGGGTCAAAATCCTGACAAAGGGCGCAATGCAAGTGTTTTGATTCGGACAGACCGGAGAGTAACTTAGGCTCTGAGGGCAGGTGCAACATGCCAATATTCAACTCACCGTGGCTGATGAGCTACACGGAAAATCAGTCTTTATCCAGCTCCTAGGGCAGGTGAGGTACGTAGGTGGTCTGCACCAGCAGAAAGTGCTGCACACTTTTTTTTTAAGTTACTTTTTACTTTCTCTTTTTTTGTCTGGGGCTGGGTTTGAACCTGCCACCTCTGGCATATGGGGCTGGCACCTTACCCTTTTGAGCCACAGGTGCCACCCAGTCCTTTATACCTGGGGGCAATAGCAGAAAAACACTAAGCAACAGTTATACACTCACGGAATCACTGGGTACTGTTGTAATTACCTAGGAAAAACACAGCAACTTCTGATGGCACCGTACGTGAGAAAGCCCAGACAATTTTACCTGGACTTAAGGAGATATTCAGGAAAAGCATCGGGTTGGGTGAAGGTAAATTTAAGCAGTCATTCATTCTTTAAATAAGCGTTTTTTTTTTTTTTTTCACTTTCAAAGAGGGTGCAAGAAAAAAGTAGTGAATCAGAACACATTTTTATTTCAATAATTGTGAACTTTTGACTCAAGTAGGAATAAAGGACAAATGAATTCTTAGAACCTACCTATGACTTCATTATGCAAACACTTATTAAACGCTTATTCGGTGCAGGGATGGTTTCCCAGGCATGAGAGCTGTACAGTCCACAGGGCTCTGAGCTCAGGATAGCCCCAAGCGGGATTCAAAGCTCTGCTACTCTTAGCATCTTTGGGACCAGCAGAGAGCTGAGTTTAGGGAGAAGAATGTGACATACTAACAAGGGAAGCAAAACTCGGGCGGGGGGGGGGGGCAATGGGTATATGGTGAGCAGAGGAGCTGCAAGGTCAAATTTGTAACACTTTTGGACGAGGGGCCTTGAGCCTGCATTTTGTGTTCTGAACTTCACAAATTACAGAGCAGGTTCTAGATCGGGTCAAGGACTCTGTAGGCTTGGAGGATCTCAGGGCTGGATAGAATTCCATCTTTTAGAAGTGACATCTCTGCTATCTGCCTCTGTGCTCTCTAAGGACCTGGCAAACCTGAACTGCTTTCACAGAAAGGGAGTGACTTCCTGGGTGCCCATAGGTCAGCGGTTAGGGGACCTGCCACATACACAAAGGCTGGCAGGTTCAAACTCAGCCCGGGCCTGCCAAGCAACAATAACAACTACAACCAAAAAGTAGCCGGGCATTATGGTGGGTGCCTGTTGTCCCAGCTACTTGGGAGGCTGAAGCAAGAGAATCTGCTTAAGCCCAAGAGTTTTCTGTGAGCTGTAATGCCACGGCATTCTACTGGGGGTGACATAGTGAGACTCTGTTTCCAAAAAAAAAAAAGAAAAGAAAAGGAATTCCTTTTATTTCAAAAGATTTGTGTTTTATAGATAAGTAGACTTGGAAAATATTCAACAACATAATTTTAGCATAAAAACCGAGACTATAAAATACGTGCTCGTAATCCCTTTTCTATGGTTATATAGTGCATATTTATTACTTATTATAGTTTTAAAGCCAAGGCCTGAGACCTATGTCCATTCTGGTTTTTTTGGTTTCCCTGAAAAATCTTGGTGGATGTAAGAGGTTCTTTTCAGGTTTGCCATTCAGAAAAAGGACCCAGGATCTGTCCAGTCCTGACTATCTCCTTTCTTCGTTTTGTCCCTTAGAGAACTGGGATCTCCCTTGATGATGCACACAGACCTTTCTTCAAGGATAGCTTCTCTTGCTCCCGCAGTCTGTGCACACACACAGCAGCAGGTTAAGACATTCTCATACCATGCACTTCATCCACTTAATCTACTCATTTTAAGCCTATTAAAAGATTTGTGCAACCATTAGCAAAATACAATTTTAGTTCCTTTTTATAACTTGCAAGAGAAATCCTGAACCCATTTGCAGTCACACCCCATTCCTTCCCCCGGCCCTCGCCTTGCCTCCCCCACCTTCCAGCCATAGACACTCCATAAACCCTCTTTCTGTTTCCATAGATTTGCTTATTCCACATATTTCATATGATTGGTGTCATGCCATATGTGGCCCTTTGTGACTGTTCCCTCTGTTTACCGTGACTATTCAAGCTGTATCCATGTTGCAGTGTGTATCAACACTTCCTTCCTTTATGTTGACCAGTAATGTTTTATTCTGTGGACATCTCACATGGCATTTATCCTGTGACTCTTGACCGGTAACATTTTATTCTGTGGACATCTCACGTGGTGTTTATCGTGTGACTGTTGACCGGTAACGTTTTATTCTGTGGACATCTCACGTGGTGTTTATCGTGTGACTGTTGACCAGTAACGTTTTATTCTGTGGACATCTCACGTGGTGTTTATCGTGTGACTGTTGACCGGTAACGTTTTATTCTGTGGACATCTCACGTGGTGTTTATCGTGTGACTGATGACCGGTAACGTTTTATT
>CAUYQV010194438.1:0-13047 GCA_963574575.1 Galagoides demidoff | reverse complement strand
TTTAAAACAATAACTGAGAAAATGACATGAAGGCTGTGTTGATCAGTTTGATGGAAGCATTTCGGATTGCATGTGAAAACCCCACACTGTACCCCAGAAGTGCATTAATGTACATAGTTACCATTCAATAAAAAAAAAAAAGCTATAGAGTTAACCAAAGATTAATTTGTTTGTTCTATGAAGTTTGGATTCCATGTATATTATACATTCAAGCATGGTAAAGTGTGTATTACACACTTTAGCACAGTGAATTTTATTAAATGTGAATTACAGCTCAATTTTTAAAAGATGTTATTTGCAAAATCATTCCTGAATTAGGTTTTCAGGGGAAAAGTCATTTTGGTACACTTATTTCCAATCCATACACTTTAATCCCAAATAGCAACCAAGAATGAATCAAAAAGGCAACATTAATTTTCTAGATAAAGTGTTGCTTTTTAGAACACTGGAAGGATTGTTTTAAAAAACTTTTTGTTAAACCCCATGTTTTAAAGAAAAACCCTTTTCCTCCATTTATTCTTTGGTTAACTCTATTACTCTAGGAACCAGATCAGGGTAAGAATGTCAACTGTCTAAGCAACATTGCTTAGAGTAAAAATAATGTCTTATATCTGGGAAGAACTATAAATGCACTATAAATAAATAAATACCATACTGTAAAAGACACCATACTGTGGGCTTCCCTTAGTTCAAAGACTCTTGTGATTAGGCATGTCCTTTGTAGAGATTATGAAAGCTATGTACACGAAAAGGAAGTTGTTAGAAAAGGAAGTAGGTTCGTCTCCTTGCACTTGAGCTGTCCCCAGACTGTTATGTAAGCTGTTCCATCAGCTTTTATGAGGATTCACTGCCTAATGCTGCCCTGCTCACAAACTGTTTTCCTGTTATGTAGTTGAACCCAAGAAAAATGCTGATTGGGTTAGAGCTAAAATTATAAAACTCTTAGAAGAAAAACACAGAAGAATGATTTTTTTGATGTTAGATATGGCAATAATTTTTTGGATATGACACCAAAATATAAGCAAGAAAATAAAAAGTAATCAAAATGAAAAACCATTTGTACATCAAAACACACCATCAGTCAGGCATATTGGCTAACATCTATAATCCCTGCTACAAAGGAGGCTGAGGCAGGAGGACTGTTTGAGCCCAAGGGTTCTAGGCTGCAGTGAGCTATGATCACACCACCGCACTCCAACCTGAGTGGACAGAATGAGACCCTGTCTCAAAAAAAGAAAGAAAAGAAGGGCAAGGGCAAGGGCAGGGCAGGGTAGGGCAAGTAGTGAGGGTATAGAGAAACGGGAACCTTTCTGCATTTTGCTAGTAGGATTTGAAAATGGTACAGTTTCTAAAGAAAAACGTGGTGATTCCTTAAAAAGTTAAAAATAGAATTACCATATGACCCAGCAATTCCACTTCTAGATATATACCCCAAAGAATTAAAAGCAGGGACTCAAAGAGATATTTGTACACCCATGTTCTCAGCACCATTTTCATAGTGGCTAAAGGTACAAGCAATCCAAATATCCACTGATGGATGAATGGATAAACAAAATGTGGTATATACATAATTCAGCCTTAAAAAGAAGGAAAATTCTGACACATGCCGTATCATAAATTAACTCACCAAAGACACCATGCTATGTGTCATAAATTAGTAACAAAAGGAGGACTACTGTGTGCTTCCACTTACATGAGACACCTACCTAGAGTAATCAAATCCACAGAGACAGAAAGTAGAATGGTGCTGGGTGTGGTGGCTCATGCCTGGAATCCTAGAACTCAGGGAGGCTGAGGTGAGTGGATTGCCTGAGCTCACAGGTTCGAGATTAGCAAGAGTAAGACCCCATCTCTAAAAATACCTGGGTATTGTGGTAGGCGCCTTTATTCTCAGCTACTTGGGAGGCTGAGGCAAGCTTGAGCCCAAGAGTTTGAGAGTGCTGTGAACTATGACACCATGGTACTCTACCAAGGGCCACAAAGTCCTCAAAAAAAAAAAAAAAGTAGAATGGTGGTTGCCAGGTGGTGCTAGGGAAGAGAGGAATAGGAAGTTATAGTTTCATGTGCTTGGAGTTCCAGTTTTGCAAGGTGAATAAAGTTCTGAAGATGAATTCTATTGAAGGTTGCACAACAATGTGAATGTACTTGAAGTGTGCATTTAAAAATTGTTAAAATGCTAAATTTTGTTATATATTTCACCATAATTTGAATACATTAAGACCATGATTGGTGCTACAGTATTCTAATCTTTCCTCCTCCCTTTTGTGTACAGTAGTATATAGAATACTTTCAACAAAAGTGTGCTTATGCAAGAGAAAAGTATAGATACCATTCTCTATAGGAAACATTCTCCTAATCTGACAAAAATAGAAGAATGAGGTGAGGAAGCCAGAAGACAGAGACTACAAGTGCTAAATGCTAATACTTACCACAAAACCAGCTGTCTCTGAAGATGGTGTACTTGTTAACAGGCCTCTGTTTTTCTTACCAGGAATACCAGAATTTGTTTTCTATAAATGTATTAGGAAATAGGTATTGAATAGCAGAAAGGAATAAACTAATATAGTAAAACTACAATGTAAAGTTAGTAAACTAGATCATAATATGTAATAAAATATTAACAAATTCTTTACTCTGCTAATTAAATTTTAAGCCAGTTCACAGGATATTAAAGAATTTTCTAACCCTAGCTAGGTCAAACAGCATCCAAGAGAATTCTGTAAGGCATAATGACCATAAAGAATACTTCAGTTGAAGTTACTAGTAATTATAATAAAGGTAATTAGAGAGCTAAATTAGGAAATTGTGCTTTGGTTATCTTCATAAACTGCTGAGAAAGGTATTTGGAGCATTTAATTCCTACTAAATTATTATACTTTTAATGGAGAGAGATTATAAGTTATTTCTGAAGCTGTTAAAACACACACATACACACATATATATAGCAAGGATAACCAGTTTAAAATACATAAAAGTTTAAAAGTATAGGCTGGGTACAGTAGCTCATGCCTACAATACTAGCACTTTGGTATACTGAGGTGGGAGTAGAACTTAAGGACAGGATTTCGAGATCAGCCCGAGGAGGAGCAAGACCCCAACTCTACAAAAATAAAAATATTGGCCAGGTGTGCATCTGTAGTCCCCATCTACTCGGGACCCAGAGGCAGGAGGGTCACTTGAGCCCTGGAATTTGAGGTTGAAATGAACTTTGATGGTACCACTGCACTCTTGTCTTGCCCAGGAAACAGACAAGACCTTGTCTCAAACAAAACAAAAAATACTTAGCCAGGTACGATGGCAGGCACCTGGACTCCCAGCTACTTGGGAAGCTGAGACAGAAAAATCACCTGAACCCATAAATTTGAGGTTGCAAAGAGCTATGAGGACATAACTGCACTCTAGTGTGGGCAACAGAGCAAGGCACTGACTCAGAAAAAATGTATAAAGATACTTTCATTTATGAAAAATCGAAGTTAATGAAATTAAAAGTAGGATCCAGATTCACTTTCCATTTTTAAAGAGGCAGAGAAAGACAAGTGAGATGCAGAGTGAGATGAGAAAAAGACAAGAGCTAAAGAGAATGAAAGAAATAGAGGGAAGAACAGGTCAACAATGAGAGATGGAGGAGTGGAGGGGAGAGGAGGGGAAATGAAAGGAGGAGGGGAAGGAAGAGTAAGGGGGAGAGAAAGAGAATGGAAAGGCAAAACACAGAAAAAGAGAAAAAAAGTGATTGATCAAAGAGAAGAAAAGAAGAGAAACAGACCGAAGGAGGCAATGATTAGAAACACTGAGAGAGAGACAGAGGACAGAGAGAGAAAGAGAGAAATCAAGACAGGGACAAGAGATATAGAGCTTGAAATTGAGAGAGAGAGAATATCTAAAACAGCAAAAAAACAAAGAAACAGGTAGAAAGAACAGATGGAAAAAGTGAAAGATAGTCAAAGAGCTAGAGACAGGCAGCTTTCAACTGCCTTTCCAATCTTTAGATCCATGAGACAACCATGGAGCAATCAACTGCCTTTCCAACCTTTAAATCCATGAGACAACCATGTCCTTCTGATAAATCTTTGTGAATAGATATTATATGACATCAAGTTTAGAACACAAACTCTGAGATAAAAGTTAAACTTCAGAGGAAAGTTTATGTTATGTTTCCTTTTTTCCATTTCTTTCCTTTCATTCTTTTCTTCTGTCTTAAAATTTCTTACAACTAGTTTTGTTGGTATAAGACATAATCTGGAATAGTTTATTAGAGAAGTTTTATCAAAAATTTTTATAGGTATATTTATCTGATACAGTGAATATGTCAGTTCTCTAACAAAGAGAATTATTCTAACTGTAGAGATTATACAAAGGTTACAAATAATATGTGGAAAGAGAACTTATGGTGTCTAGAAAGTAGGAGATACTAACAAATAGCTATTATTATTATCATTGTGGAAGTCTTGAAGTGTTCTGCTCAAATCTCTTTGAGCAAAGAACCTACCATTCCAATGAAAGGAGCACAGTTAGCCAGTGGCCTCTAGCTGCAACATCTTTAGAATCTGCTTATACTTTCTAGCTGAGGAATACCACCATCTTCTCAGACAGCCCCAGCCAATGTCTGAGCATAATAGCCCAACATAAGACTTTTGTAATGGACAATCTTTGCCAGAACTCCTCCTTGAGAAAGCTTGTCAGATATGCATTGAAAACTGAGGCTATCTCTGAACTATCCTGCTTCTTCCCTGCCTTCCTTTGTCAGGTATTACTTGCTCCAATAAGCCAACTGAACTCTTAACCCATCTATACTAGAGGTGATAATTTTTTGAATTTCTCCCTAAAATTCATATATGTTACTTAGAAAAATTTAATAAACAAGAATTTTAAGTGCTGGGGTCCTGCCTCAGGGGCAGGATCCTTTAAGACCTGTGGAAAAGGTGGTGATCAACTGGGGAAAATGAAATTAAAAGCAGAGAGAGATAAAAAGACAGGACACATAGAATAGGGTTTTTAAAAGTGGGCACAGGAGTCCTCCGCTAACTTGTGGGGCTTCAGCAAATTGCCCTGAATGCTTGCTCCACCTAGCTTTTATTGAAGGCAATTTTCTTATTTAGCTGAGAGGCTAAGCTGAGGAAGGGAACAAAAATATCAGCAGTTTCTACGAGTAAGCACGTTAGTTCTTATTCTATCTATAATCATTAGCTTCAAGGATCTGGGCAGCCTTGAGAAATCCAGAATCTGAGCCTTGTGTGGAGGCAGCCTCCTATCTGTGGTCATGAACACAAATCTCTTGGGAGAGGTTAGACTCTCTAGTTTCTCTGTGGAGCAGATGATGCAGTGGTGTCAGGTCTCCTCTGAAGAATTGGTGGAAAAGAGGAATTTTCTCCTTATCTCCACCTGAAGGCATTTTCTTCCATGGTTAGAGAACAAGCCCTCCTGTTTGTATTTCAGGCCTTGGGCTGTCCCTTGATCTCTTCCCTGGCCATTATACAAATCCCCACAATGGGTATTTGCTTTTGGAAGGTTGTTGACTGTTAACTGGGTAGAGGTCAGCCTGTGTTCCTTTCCAGGCCTTGCATGCAGCTTCTGCTATGGTCATTGTTCTTCAGAGTGCTTACAGACCCAGCAGGGGTGTTTGTAAGCTGTAACCATTATAGGCCAGACTTCCAGTAAAAGCAGAAACTGCCCAGACAAGTAATTTAAAAGTAAGCTAGCTAAACTGTTTTTATGCCCCCTTGCTTGGCTTATTTGTCTATTTTTCCCCTTTTCTGGGGGTGTTTTCCCTTGCCAAGAATTGGGTCTTTAGTCCCCATTCTCCCTGCATTTAAGAGAAAAAAAATTATTATATTCCATTGTTGAGTTATGTGGTGTTCCCAAACAGGAGGCAAAATCACTGCTATATTGTATATAATATACAAAATCATGTTAAAGAAGGTGGTGACACTGCTATTCAGTGTGATATTCCACAGAATACTTCAGATGTAAGGCAATATCACATTTTTCACATCAAAAATGGTGTTCTTATGACATTCAGCACACTGCATTTGCTTTCCCTGCTTGACTATCATATTATTCATGCCATCATAATATGAGTCAATGTTACGCTTCTGAGAAAGTATTCCTCTTTGGCCATGGGTCAAAAGGAGGATGCTGGAGAATGACCATGGGTCTTCAGATAATGGCATTCCATATGTTGATGAAACTCCAGAAAATCCACTGGCTTCTCATGTGTTTTATGCAGTTGCCAAACATTTTGTAAGACCAGTTTGAAACAGAACAAAAGAGAGCTTGAATAGCAATACTTTCCACAGATTAATACCTGATACTTATCAATGTTGTCATCAGCTCTGTCTATGCCTCCCAAGAAATGGTTATACACTTTAATCATGTTTGGCTGCTGAACTTGGATCTCTTTTTTCAGTTTCTGGACATAATGACTGACAAGACACAGGGGACCAATACCATACCAGCACCGTATGAGGCAACAGTGAGAACATTACTTCATCTGTAGACAATATTGCCTTTGCCATCAATTTGAAAATCGAATGTCCTTTGCTCTTTCTTCATCACAGCTACATCTGATTCCAATGGAGCTTTGCCAATGAAATCCTTTCTCACCATACCTGTTGTCTGATGTCCCATTGAACTAAGCTTATCAAGCAGTACAATACTGGTAAAAAAGTTATCCAATTCAAAATGGTATTGTGCAAGGTGTGCCTCTGTAAGTGTCTCACTAAACTGAAAGACAAGTGATGAACCTATACTGTATTCTTCATGTCTAGTAGTTTACCCTAATATAGCTGAAACCAGATGGCTCCACCACACCAAAACTTATAGCCAAACTGAATGGTCTTTCCTCTAATAAATTGTTTGTACCCATAATGACCAAACTAAGGAATCAGGACTTCAACAAAGCTGAAATATGTTTCATTTGGAATAAATTTCATGTCTCTTACTCAGTGGCCTTACAAGAGGTTGCAACTTGGAAAACTTGTCCATTGGGTCCAAATTTGCCTCATCAGCAACATACAAATTAGAAAATATAGTTTCAAAGTGATCACATCTCATGGCCACACTAACAAGTACATTACCTACATCTGTTCTTTGTTCCCAGAATATACACCTTCTAAGAACTGAGAGGTAACCACTCAGAAAAAATTTTCATTCTGAGCTAGTCAAGCCAAGATTTATACCCTTACTTGCAGCGTTTAAGTTGGAGTACATGACAATGAGTTCAATGATCTTATCATCAAGAAAAAATTCAAGAATTTCTGTAGAAGTTCTTGGTTAAGTAAAGAAATTGTTTGGTGGTCCTATAACTCTACCTGCCACAAGTTGACTAGGTAGGTCAGCTTTCTTCCATTTGCAAACAATTTTTGTGACTTTCTTTTTCTTTGACAGAGGAGGCTGCTGCACAGCAGACATAGATAGATAGAACTACATCATCAGGAGAATCATCTTCAGGTGTGTATGTGGGATCATCGAAGTCAGACTCAGCATCACAGCCATCTTGAATATAATATGCAACAAAGAACCTGGCAGATTATTTCTGGTTCCACCTTCGTCATTTCTGAAGCCTCATCAGAAACAGGTACTGCAGCATTTTCAGGTGATTGTATTACTTTAACACTTGCTTCTATGCTGTCATTGTCTCTAATAGGTCAGTTATTTCATGTAAACTTAGAGTGCAAGGCATCTTGAGACTTGTAAAATGATTTCAACTAAGAAAAGGGAAAAAAGATATTATTAGGCCCAGTGGTAGAAGTATTGCCTAGCACTCCAAATATGGAACATGCAAAATGTCTAACCCATAACTAATACAATAATTATAATTTCAGTATTCTCTTTTTATAGCTCAATAGCACAACTAGTAGAGAAGTAATAGGAAAAAAGTACTAGCATAAGACATAGTGCAGTAAAGTTGTGTTTACCTGCCTTTGGATAGCTCTTCAAAATTTTTCTGAAAATTCGCATCACTTTTTGACAAGCTCCCAGCACATCAGTATCTGCAGCAGTGACTAACTCTGTACACCACATGATAACATGTACCCTCAGGAAGTAGACATGTGTGAAAAATCAGACCTCAGCGATGACTCTGAGCAGCAAAGTAACTCCCACATCACTACTGACCCAATAATGAAACACAAAAGCAAGTTAATTTTGTCTCAATATCTGCTTCCAGTGGTCCCAACTAACACAACTGCCAACTGTCAGTTCAATTTTTTTAAAAAACAGCCTGTATATAGCTGTAAGTATATAGCATCCCTAGATTTTTTCTTAGATTTGTTAATAAATTAAGTACCTAAATCTTCTCAATCATTACATTTTTATGGTCTTTGCAAGAATTATTAGTTAATAAAAACTCATGCTTACCAATGCAGGTTTCACGGGCTGAGGCAGCAAAATGTTAGTAACTGATCTATCTGCATTGTTTTCAAGAGCAGACCTGTGGTAAGATGATGGAGCCTTGATATTTAGATGAGAGTTTAACTTTGTTTGAAATGTTGTATCTCTACGTTCAGAAGCTTTTTCAGGCTGAAAAAATGCATAATCATGAAACACATTTCAAGTGCTATAAAAACATTTTCAATACTTCTTGATAGCCTAGCATTACTTCCACTTGAAAAAATGATTTAAATTTAAATGATTTTTCAGAAAAAATAACAAGTCCTATATATTTAAGTTAAAAAAGTCAAAATACAAAATATCTTGAAATATAAGTTGACTATCCATAATCTAAAATACACAATTCATAATGCTCCAAAGTCCAAAACCTTTTCAATACCACATGCTGCCACAAGTGGAAAATTCCACACCTCATTTAATGTGATGCAATATAGTCAAAACACAATCAAAACTTTGTTTCAGACACAACATTATTAAAAATCTTATATAAAAATTATTTCCAGACTATGTGTATAAAGTACATATGAAACATAAATGAATTTCATATTTAGACTTGGGTCCTATTGCCCAGGTATCTCATTACACACACACACATACACATATACTAATATCCCCCAAACTCTGAAATACTCTGGTCGCAAGCATTTCAGATAAGGGATACTTGACCTGTAGCCTCAAAAAATCTCCCTACCCAAATCATGTTTTGTGAAAAGGAAAATAATAATGAAATCTGTTTATCAATATTTAAAATTAAATTTTTGGGAATATACTGTATGTATTTATGTAACTGTCTTTCCTATGCATTGATCTGCTTTTAAGAAATCAATAGTATTCTCCCCCCCTTCCCGTGACTACAGTATGCAATGGCATTATAGCTCACAGCAACCTCATGTTCTCGGGCTTAAGAGATCTTCTTGCCTCCATTTTTCTATTTTTAGTAGAGACAGGGTGTTGCTCTTGCTCTTGCTCAGGCTGGTCTCAAACTCCTGAGTTCAAGTGATCTACCCACCTTAGCCTCCCAGAGTGCTAGGATTACAGGTTAAGCCACCACACCCAGCAGGAAATCATAAGTACCCTTAGCAGGAGACTATTTATTACTAACTAATCCCTGCATTGAAAAATGTTCAGGCTGGTGCCTGTGGCTCAAGGAGTAGGGCACCAGCCCCATATACTGGAGGTGGTGGGTTCAAACCCAGCCCTGGCCAAAAATTGCAAAAAAAAAAAAAGAAAAATGTTCAATGACTGCCTGTCCTAAGTTATTCAACTTGTTGTATGCTTTCGTATGTATATTGCTTCCACTGACTTCTCTTTTTCCCTGAAGATTTTACCCTTTACAAACAGCTTTTTTTGTGCAGTCCTGTTGTCATTCTCATCAATTTCATCACATAAGTGGGCAACCCATCCAACCAATTGGCTCTCACTTCCTTGACCTCTACATTTCCAATAACCTTAACCCATTATGCCTTTTCAGTCACTACGCAATCAAACCTTAGCCCTTACCTTCAATAGAAACTAGAGTCACCAATTCAAATAGCTCTCTATATCCTTCTAATCCTTGCACAAATATTTTCATGAAATATTTTCCCCTCATTGAAAATCTAAAAGTTACCAATCATACAATTTTATCTTCATCTATTAGTCTTCTCCTGTCTTCTTCCTTACTTATCTAGCTTATATACTACCATCTATCACTATAATTATCTTTCTCTCTTCTATCACAAATACCTGACAAATCCCTAGCCCCAGATTTACCTTGAAATCCATGTCCTCTGTACCTCCAGCACAGCTGAGTTCTGAGAAACAGTGCACAGTCTGACATATCAACACCACTACAAACACAAAAGCAGTAGCCACAGACAAGCAAAACAACTCAACTACACTTCTCTAGTTTCTCATAGCTATTTCACATTCTATACTATTTTCTCAGATGACAATCTTGCCTCATACTTTCTTTCAATAATGGCAGCCATCAAACAGTATGCCACCACTCAGGACTTACTGCAAAGTATGAAGCCTTTGTTAAAAAGTTGTTAAGAATTTCAAAATGATAACAGAAGAGCATGAAATGAAATACTGAATCCTTCTAAGTGCAAAGCTTGCCCCCACCATTACCAGATCTACAAATGTATCACAATGGAAGTATCCCACTCTTCTAAAGACCAGTTTCTCCACTTTGTATTCTGGATCCATCTCTCATCTTTTCAAAGACTTCCCTCTTCCATATAATAGGATAGAGGGACTCTGGGACACTAATAAGGGAGGATCAACTAAGACTAGGAGTTTGAGACCAGCCTGGGCAATAGTGAGACCCTGTCTCTAATAAAAAATATTTTTTAATTAGCTGGGCATGGTAGCATGTGCCTCTAACTCCAGCTACTTGGAAAGCTGAGTAGACTGAACCCAGGAGTTTGAGGTAGCAGTTAGCTATATAGGCACTCTAGCCTGTCAAACAGAGACCCTATCTCCAAAAATAATAATAATAATATTGGGATGTTTGGTTTCTTAAATACCTTTTTTGGGGTTTTATTCATATACTATAAAATTCATCCATATTACACAGACATCCTCAAACTACAACCCATGGGCCACATGCGGCCCACCTAGAACATTTATCCAGCCCGCTGGGTGTTTTTGCCACCGCTGCCTGTCCTGCTTAGCAGCCAACTTGTCCCAGGGCCCACAGTCCAGCCCACCAATGGTCTGAGGGACAGTGAACTGGCCCCCTATTTAAAAAGTTTGAGGACCCCTGATATAAAGTATAAAATAGTTTTTAGTATATCACAGGGCCATGCAAGGATCACTATGATCTAATTTTAGTATATTTTTGTCTACTAAAAGAAACTTCATAATCATTAGTGCATTCCCATTTCACCACTACCAGGCCTAAGTAAGCAATAATCTATTTCTGTCTTTATATATTTGCTGATCTTGGATATTCCATATAAATGGAATCATATATTACATGGTCTTATAACTGGCTTCTTTCATACAGCATAATGTTTTCAAGATTTATCCATGTTGTAGCTTGTATCAGTACTTCATTTGTTTTTTATTGTGAAATAATTTTTTTTTTTTTTTTTTTGCAGTTTTGGCCAGGGCTGGGCTTGAACCCACCACTCTTGGTATATGGGGCCAGCACCCTACTCCTTGAGCCACAAACATTCTATGGTATAATATGCCACATTTTATGTATCTACACATCAATAGATAGACATTTGAGTTTCTACTTTAGATCCCAGGCTTGAGTACAGAGGTATGATCATAGCTAACTGTACCCTTGAACTCCTGGCCTCAATTGATCCTTCTTCTTTAGTCTCCTAAGTAGCTGGGACTAGAGGAATACAACACAACATCTGGCTAATTTATTTATGCTTTTTTGGGGGGGATCAAATGGAATTTTAGTTTACTTATATTTTTTAATTTAAAAAAATTTTTTTAAACAAGGAAGAAGAGCAAGATGGCAAATTAGAGACATCTACTTGCCAGGTACTCTCAGTGAATCAGGGAGGAAAGGTCTTTGGCCACCTCTGATTGGGGGAAACCTACCCAGAAACATTACCCCAGGGCCACAGTGAAGGAATAGGAGACTGCAGGAGCCAGCAAGGAGATCTGGAGCAGAGGAAAACCAATAAGTGAGTAGGCAACTTCAACACCTAAGCTCAGAGAGAAGGTCATTTAAAGCAAAGGAGGCAGTGAGAGGAAAAAGTAGAGAAAGAAAGTGAACAAGAAGAAAACACACAAAAGGGGTAACCATCTGAAAAATTCTGGCAACATGAAAACCCAGAACATAGCAACCCCTCCAAGATAGTATGAGGTAGACATCACAGAGAATTCCACCTATAAAGATTCAGTGTAAATGACAGAAAGGGGATTTAAAATATGGAGGGGAAAAAACAACAAAGGGGACTGATGAGAAAACAGAAAAGCAGAATCAAAAAATGGATCAAAGATATGAAGAATATAGAAAGGCTATGGAGGAGGTCAATGAATTGATGGAGTCATTGAGGAACATAAAGATGCAGTAGAATTGTCGATACAGATTAGATCATGGAGAGGAAAGAATCTCAGAACTTGATAAAGCTTTTGAGCTAACCTGGGTAGTTGAAGAGCTAAAAAAGAAGAGAGACAAAGCAGAACATTCACTTAGGGAATTAGGGGACTTTATGAAGTGTTCAAACATACAATTCATAGGGATCCCTGAAAGAGAAGGACATCCTAAAGGAATAAAATCCCTACTGGAGGATATCATAAATGAAAATTTTCCAAGTTTCACTACAAATTCATAAACACTCCTTTTAGAGGGATATCAAACCTGGGTCATCTCAACATGAATGGAACATCTCCAAGACACATTGTAAAGAACCTGGCCAAAGTCAAGGTGAAAGAGAAAATTGTGCAAGCAGCCTGAAGTAAGCACCGATTGATCTACAGGGACAGATCTATCAGGGTGACAACAGTCTTTTCAGCTAAAACTTTCCAAGTCAGAAGAGAATGGTCATATATATTTTTCTTTTTTTCTTTTTTTTTTTTTTTTTGAGACGGAGCCTCAAGCTATCCCCCTGGGTAGAATGCCATGGCATCACAGCTCATAGCAACCTCCAACTCCTGGGCTCAAGCGAGTCTCCTGCCTCCGCCTCCCAAGTAGCTGGGACTACAGGC